>JAVXUL010106793.1:0-13510 GCA_035590515.1 Trichilia minutiflora
GGTGCCAAATATTGATGCAAAAAATTACGGTCGTCTTTAACCTTGAGCACCAGTTTGTCTTCTCTCTTGAACTCCGATAGTTGTAACTGCAAGACAGTAAAAATCTAAGGGATAAAATCGATTTTTCGACGAAAATCCTCCGATACTTAAGTCAGTGACAGTTTTGCTTGTATGTGGGGGTGAGGAAAACACGATGAAATCAGAAAAGAATTTCAGAGAATGTTTTCTGTGTCTGTTGGGTGTTTTTTTCTCTATTGTAAAAGTTGAGATGTTACGAAATACCAGAGAACGTACCTGTCATGATTCTCGGATTCAGTTATATTGGGACCATGGATTTCTATATCTACGGACACATGTCGTTGTACAGCTAACGTGCCCTAAAAGCCTGTAATAAAAATCGTAGTCGTGGACATCGTGATACTGTTCCCTGTCATCTGTACACCGAGACCCCGATCATAGGTTCCCGATGTGAACATCGTGGTACTATTCCCTATCACGTGTACCCCGAGACCTCAATCATAGGTTATCATAGGTTTCCCGAGATGAAACCATCAGAATCCTCGAAACAGATATCGATTGGCTGTTTCTAACAAAGAATACTCGAGAAGGATTATCTATCGATTAGCCTCGAATGGGTTATCCGAAACCACAATACTGTTGTGACTAATGCAAGGAGAGGTCTCGGTATGATACCGTATTCGGAGATTTTACGAGAGGAGACCATATCTGTATGATAGACCTAAATCTTTGGATTGGACTTTAATAAAAATACCCAAACACAATTAAATTTGTAATAATATTTAATTATTCTAACAGTTATATCAACAGGATGAGATTATAATTATTAAACAAATTATATCCTAATTTATTAAAATGCAAAACCTCATAGATGAATATGTATTTAACCCTTTTAAAAATTGTCAATTATGTTGATGATTACAAGCAATAGACAATGTATTCTAGAGTTTATAATTATGAAAATGTAGTAGCAATTTTGATTGGTTTGGAGAATTTAATAAGATAATTATGTCTTAACATTCACCTTGTCAGTACTCCAACTCGTTAGTTCCAATTAAACGGATCTATTTATCTGCCATTAAAGTCACGTTTGCAAGATGACATTGACTCTGCATTATCAGTTCCAACGCATAAGATTGAAAATTAAAAATAAATAAATAGCTTTCATATCCCATTTTGGAACAAAAAAATAATTGAGAAATTAATTCCAAATTTACTATTCCAAACTTTTGCTTTAAAGTTTTGATGGATGACTTGTTTCTTCACTATTCAGATGATTGTATATGCAAAAAGAAAATGAATGCAAGAAGGATTTGCAATGAATTTCTAAAGTTCGATTATTTTATTTCAGTGTCCATAATTGTCACTGAAACTGTTTAAAGGTCCCAAACTCATATTTTTTGAAGCCTTCAAACCATATATCCCTTCATAGTTGACAAGGAATAAGATGAAAGAAGAATCAACCATATCTTCTAATGAAGCTTCTTGATCCCAGGAAAGGAAGGGAGAATCAGGATAAGAGCATCGCCATATCCAACAGGATCTGTTAGTTTCAACAAAATAGCTAGACAAATGAGAACATAATACAAAATTATACAAAGAAGAATACCAAAATTGTGACCACAGCTTACCACCATCCTGTCTTAAGATCTTGACGACTTCTCCTGATATGTCGGACTAGAGAATGAAGAAGAGGAAAACCAAGCAATAAAATCAGGAATCTTGTTGAAAAAGTATTATGATAACTAAGTAGAGAAAAAGAAATGGCTTGAGAAAATGTTGGAAAGTCATCATTGCTTCTTGTACTCAGAAATTATCATATTCAACAACGTGGGCATAAAATAGTTTTGAAATCACACCTCAATTGGAATTTCACCGCCAAGTTGTTCAATATAGCAAAGCACTTGGCCCTCCTTCACAATCTGATTCTGTAGTGCAACAAGGAAATAGTTATCAACGGAGAGATTTCACCACCAAACATCTCCAACGAAAGAAGAGAAGAAAAAATGGAAATTCATCAGAAGAAAATCAAAGAGCAGTCAACCACTATAACAGGTCAAATATGCCTTCAAAGAATAATTCTTAAGATGAGGTCAAATTATTGTGAAGACAAAGTTAAAAGCATTTCCCCATCCTGAATCCACCCCCTAACAGAGCATAATCCATCTGGAAATATTTCCTTCCATATGTGGTAAATAATGCAATTATTTTGCCATGAAAAGTACCTCTTTACATGATGGTGGTGCACGCTTCCCCTTTATGGTTCGAGATCTCCTGAAACATCCCACCTAAACCATTTGTTACTTTAGTGGCCTTATCCCAGATTATGAACAAAGTAGAAGCATCAAAATATTGGCTTTCTCACCTTTGGAGATTCAAGTTTCACCAACCCTTCATCAGCAGCTTTATCTAGCAAAGTCTGAACTCCCCCAGAAGATGACAAAGGTTTTGAAATAGCCAAAGATAGAGATGCAACGGACCCATTTGAATCAGGTGCATCAACAGGTGTATTTACACTGACAGGACTTGGAGGTGGAGGTATAATATTCGCGGTTAAGTTCCTTATCACATAAAGCCGAAAGCCATCGAGCTAACAAAACATGGAAAAATTAAAAATGAATGGAATACTATTGTTACCAACTATTTACAACTTTATATATGACTGCAAGAGAATTTTTAAGTTCTTACTTTTAATTCAAATTCAGCAATTGAAGTTGTATTGCATATTTCTGTCACCAGAGATTCCACCTGCAAATGAATTTTAACTGAAATTTAAATTTCAAACTCCAAAAACAGTATGCTTGTCAACACATAAACAAAAATTTCCACATGCAAGCACATCCATGTGACAGCATTGTTTCAGGAAAAAAAAAAAAAATTCTGTTTACCCCAGTGGCTGGAAAGAAGGGGGATGGCTTCACACCAAAGGTAGTATTTTCGGAGAGAAAAAAAGGAAAAAAAAAAAATTCCAATCAAGCTTGGGAGGGTAATACGACACTGCATTGTATTTAAGTAATTTGTCGTATCTTGTACTAGTTCAATTTCGCTGTTTCAGATATATACCTCTAATATTCTCATTTATTTTGTCAATCAAATAATTAAGTAATAACTTATTAATGAGGCTATCAGAGTTCTGTTGTGCCATCCATGCTGTCCAGAGTCCATCCTATAGAGACAAGTGTGACTTAGGCTTCCGCTAACCATTTGGGAAAATCTAATATAACTTTGAAACAAATAAACGTAAAAGAGAGTTGGGAGTTAATACTAGCAGCAAAATCATTGTCACATCTAAGAATAAATGAAGAAAAGATTAATGTAAAATTACAGAGCATGAATAAGAATAGCTAATTCAATGTCCTGATAATTCTGGGAAAAAAAATTGATGGATTTTTCTCTGGTTTACCCATTGATAACAGGTTATAACTACTTGGAAAAGCTCGTATTTTATTGTTTGTTTTGTAATTCATCATCAATTAATTGGATGGTTAAAAAGAGAATAAAATAACCATGCAATTTTATTCTGCAATAATTTGCATAGCAGATTTGTCTCTACTACATATACATAAAGATAAAATAAACATGCCAAAAGTCTTGTAATCTAGCAGTGGCAACAGATTTTGAGATAAACAAGTTGTAGTATGGATTTCACGTCACATGCTTGCACTTAAAATGCAGTGACATGACCAATAAGATAACATTGAAGTATTCACCTCGGATGAATTTGGAATGAGTTGACTTGTTAAACCGGATGACTTAGGCTCTTGATGACCATCTCTTATATTTTTAGCAGCTACATACCAGTAATAAAAGCATGTCAATTTACCATAAGATTGTCATTTTTTTGGTCAAAGCTCTGGAGAGCTTCATCAATCACTATATATGATATGCATGCATGCATATACGTAAATGCAACTGTAGCACAGAAAACACAGGAGATTATGATCAAAGAAGAAAATATCCATTAAAAGGAAGAGTCAGCAAGTAAAAATGTGCACTAACAGACTTTACTATTATTGCTTGTGCTGTTGTCATTGCATGGGCCATCTTCCATTATTTGATTTGCTGTCATTTTCACATGATGATCAGGTGGTAAACAAATCATACTTCATTAAGCAAAAATGTTGTAGAAAACCCTTAAACAGAGGCTGTGTCCATGAAAAACACGTTATGAACTTAAAACTTTCAAGAGCCTCATATGCATGGTTAACACTTTATGCAAGAGGGTGAATCCATCCTAAAAATAAAGTCTATTTTATAAAAAGAAAATTAAGTCAAAACTACAAAAAAGATATGATAGATCTTGAAAGAACGCATATATGTCTTGCTGTGAGGCTCTTTAACATCAATAGTGGATGACTTTGTTTCCAAAATCTGTAGGAAACTACAATAAAGCTAATTTTTTATATTTCTAATCCTCACATATCTTTTACATTCATATAGTAAATAATGCATGGAGGAATTGTCCCAGAAGTTCATAAGGAGTAAAACAATGAACACTTACACTCAGCTTCTGAAGATGAACCACAAAATACATTGAATGCTTTCTCTGATGGTCTTGACATTGCCAAACCTGCATAATGCAGTGGTTTCCACCTAATCCATTTTCTTGCATCACTCTGTGGCTGCAAGTCAACAACTTTGGCTCTATCAAGATTGACCTTTGGAATTTTAATATTAGAAGCACCCAAGCTACCTGAAGTATAAATATAGAACGTATAAATAAAAAACCTGCAGTCATTAAGTAAATAATCCTATTATAATACATTCATGTTTTATGCTAGAGTGGGATTCTTACTGGTTTGTTATGCTTTTATGGGATTCATACTCTAGATATCATTAAAAGTTTTAAGTTTTGAAATATAAGTTATAAACACCAAGAGCACTTCAGCAGCCACAAAAGAACAATTGAACTTAGTGTAGGCTATTTTTTATCACTTCTTTTCTCAAACATATAACTTGGAGCCTTAAACTCATTAGAGTTCCTAGTCTATCTTTTGCACAAACTCTGAAACGGGATTAGTTACTAGATTGTTTTTGTTTTATCTTGACAAATGACAAAAAGAGTTTTCTATTGCACTAGTCATTACGATCTTATTGATTCTCCTCAATAATCCTAAATTGTCCTTCAAATGCATCAAGGTGAATTTCACTAGTCTTTACCCAGAACAAGAAAGATTCCAAAAGCTTTGGTAATTTAGATCCTTTATCACCAGTATATGAATAAACAACCTTGACACATACCCATCCTAGAGTGATAAAGACATCTAGAGGAAAATTGCAAACCTAGTATTATCTACCAGATATAAGTGGTACAGCCTAAAAAGAGTCTCAAGAAGATATAGAACACATAAAAATGATTATTACAATTTAGTTCCCATGCCACCATCTGCATCGAAAGTCACAGTGACAAAGAATTCGTCATCCCAAATTTTTCTGTTACGACTTAATTAAACGAAGACATGGTATCATGACTTACATATAATTTGGCTCGTATGAGTCTCACATCACCACTAGGTAATGTACCTAAAGAATGCATTTCAACTGATAACCAATTTCACTTCTTTCATGTCAAAATGTTCACAAACAGTGAAAATTCATAACAATTTGGATTCCCTAAGGTCTATACATCACTAGAAATCAAGAAAATACCTGACTTACAACACACGGGTATAAATATATTGATATTGACCAATGACAATATATATTCAGCTAAATACTAATTCAATGATCCGACAAGATCCCAAAACACATCAATAAGAGGTTTACATAAATAAGGAACTACTTCACTTCTTCAAGGTTCCAAAATCAAACCACAATCTCACCCCTACACTATAATCCAATAAACCATATTTCTATTTTATAAACTTGTCTAAAAGTTAGTCCAGAGAGCACAACCCAACATAACCCCTACTTTGCATTGCCTTTCTACATATAATTCAGCATTAAAGACAAATGAAAATGAGCTTAGCACTTGCTGTACATCAACAAGAGAGAGGCAATTCACCGCACATCCACAACATTCCAAATTCACAAACTTCAAGATTGATGTCTTTCTAATTGAATTACTGTTTACTAGTTAAATGCTTTGGTAGGAACTATTATACAGAATCATCCTACTCTCTAGCAACAAAAGTTTATAGATTCATCCATCCTTAAAAACAGCAGTATTTATACCTCACATAATAACAGAAGGACAAGATAAAAAAGAAAAAAATCACTTCCTATTTTCAACTTTTCACAACGACAATCAGAACAAAAGAAGCAAAGCGTAATGAAGCTGATGACAAGTATAAACAACAGCAACATTGCAAATTCTTCCACAATCTTAGCTAACACGTAAAAATTAAGGAACAAACCGGAGAAAACAATCTATCAGCACAGCAAAAAATAAATTAACCACATACCCATTTTATTTATTGCACAGACGATCACTAAACCGCCAAAATTATATGCAATACAAAGTGAAACATAATATAAATAATTGAAAAATGAGAGAAACTCACAAGAAGCCATTGATTTTCAGACAAAATGTGTTGTAAACTTAGAAAAAAACAAAACCCAGGAAAAAATATTGATATAAGAAAATAAAAATGAGGCAAGCATGTGTCTGTGGCTGTTGGGTTTTGCTGTCAGACGTTAAACCCCATGTAAATGCTAACCGTTGAACAAACATAGCAGACCAGAGACACCTGTTACAAGCTTAAAGCAAAGTTTGAACAGATAGAGCCTAACATTTCAAGTACATGCGGCTGAAATTTAGATTGGTTAGCCCAGGCCCAGATTAGTATTTTTAAAAAAAATGTTAATTGAGTTTTAATATATATATAACAAGTATTTGTTAAAATAATAAATTTTTAAAAAATTAAATATTAAAAAAAATTACACTTCACTAACTCTGTGAGTAGAAATTAAATATTGTCCAAATTTTACTAATTTGAGATTGTTTAATCTTGTAAAATATTCGTAAATTTCTTTGCTAAAAAAATAATTGAAATGGTTAAAAAAAGCAACTAAATTTCTTATAATTATTTTTAAAATTACAATGCAAAGTTCTAAAAATTACAAGCTCCTAAGTAACTCTTTCTTTACTCCGAAAAGTTAAACTATGCAATAAATATTTTTAAATTTTTTACTAAACATAATTTTAGTCCAAAACTATGTTCCTTAATTACTTTTTCTTTGAATTTTGGAAGGATAGAATAGGAAGACAAGGTAGAGAATTGTTCGTTGATCTTAATATTACTCTTGTCCCAGCACGTCAATTAATTTTTAACTACATCAACGTGTAAAAAAAAAATTTAGTATTTCAATTCTTCAATTCATGTATGGCTTTCAGTTAAAAATTAATTTGAGTTTATGATTGCTCTAATTGACAATTTTCATTTAAGATAAATTTTTGGAATTCAAAGAAAATTTAGAGTCTATTGATTTATGATGGAAAATAATTTTCAAAAATTGGATAGAGTTTCAAGTTATAGAATATTATCTCAAAGAAAAAAAGAAAAATGGATGTCATAAAATTTGTGATTCTTTTTTATTGAATTCGAAATTTAAACTAATATTTAAAATGGGGATCTTTTGAAAAAAAAAATCATGATAAAACAAAATTTTTTTATTTTCTATCATTATTTTTTAAAATAAAAAAGAATAATTATACGCATATATATTATGAAAATCAAATAGATCCTTTAGGCATTCTATGATTGAAATATAAAAATATTTGGTAATCTCTTGTGAGATTTATTATGAAATTTTAAAAAATTAAAAAATTTAATAATCTTAAGTTGTATCTTAATTTTTGGATTTTAAATTATTATTTTTTTAAAAAATTATTATACAATATTATATTAAACTTTAAAATTCTCAGTCGTCTATGATTAAGTTAAGGAGTAATGAGAAGTATTTTACAAAAAAATTTATTTTAAAAATATATGAAATTAATTTAATAAATGATATTATATTTATTTATTAGATATTAAATTTTTATAAATTTTAAAATTATTTATTATATATTTTAATTATAAACTAAGTGATGAAGTTTTATTATATAAACTCAAAATAGATCGAATGAACCATAGGAAAATCCACTGTATAATTAATGACAGTTCCTTCAACGAACCCTGATCCCAATGGCCCAATGAAAGAGAGAACGACAGTCTTTAATCACAATTAATTAAAATGGAGATTTGCTGAGAATATTTCAATTCCATCATTGATTGTAAATAAAAACTTTGGAAATGACCTTTTACTTTTAGGCTTTAAATTTAAATTGAGTGGGTGTTGATGCCTACCAGCTTTTGGTTTAATTGGTCGACAATTTTCTACCTGTCTCAAGTCTCAACTTTGATGTTAAAAGGTTGAGTAATTTAAGTTAAGGTGCTCCAACACCGAGTGGTTTGGTGTTCATACAAGTAAATTATATTTTTTTAGAGCTTATTTTGTATTTAAATTCAGAGTGTATATAAAATAGAGTAAAGTTTGTGTGTGAAATATATGATAATAAAAAAAATTTAAGTTGTCGGAATTTTTTTTTTTTTTTTTATTATTAGGAACAAATGCAAATGAACACCTCCACTTAAATATTTATTAGAATTGAAGTTTAATAATAATTAAATAAAGACAATGAAGATCATTATCAATATTTATGATTTTTTTTTGATATTTTTTATTTTTTATTTTTAACTTTTAGAAAAAGTTTAGATAGAGTGTAAAATTTTTTACTATCCATGAAATATTAATTACTCACCACTTAAGCTATGCCCCAAAGGTAAATCTCTCTCTCTCTCTCAACATTCACTAGCTAATTGATTTATATGATAAAAGCTTCTTCTCATCTGGATTTTATTTTTTTTATACTTTAACTATCAAGAATTAAAAAAAATATTGAAGAGGCTAAATTATATTAAAAAATTGAAAAATATAATGAGAGAAAATGTGAAAAAAGGGGGAACAGTAAGCTAACTCCTTCTAATCAAATTTAAGAAAAAGATAGTAATGAAAATGATAAGAGGCATGTAGGGAATGAGGAGTTCGGCTAAACAAAATTCTTAATTCATTCGTTCGAATTAAATTCAAGAAGAAGGCAAAAGGATCATTTGTTTTTGATTTGTTTTACCAAATCGAAACATAAAACTTTTTAGGAAGCTTGAAAATTTTTGGTCGAGCGAAAAGAAAGATTCATTTAAATAAATAGTGTGTCAAAATTTTATAGAGAGCATGAAAATTTTCAGTCGAATGAATCGAGGTATTATTTCAATCGAATTTGGGGCCGAAAATCTTCTCAAGAAGACTATAAAGTTTGATCGAATGAATATCCAAATTTGTTTGATTGAATCACATAAGATCTTTTGCCATTTTATCTTTTTAAACTTATTTCTTTAATGTATTTTATTTGTTTCAAGGATAATTATGTAATATTATGAACTTTAATTTTTAATGTATAAAAAGGGGACTCAAATCCTTATAGGTGAGCTTACAACTTATTTAAATTTTTTAAATTCTTTTTTAGGGTTTGATTGATTTCTTGGTGCATTCCAAGAACACCTAAGATCCAATCGTGTGTTAGATTTGATAAACATGCTACAACTACATCAATTTGGTATTAGAGTAGGAATGCATAATCTTAGTATATGACAAATAGAGTTGGAAGCAACCATTCTGATGTCAAAGAATAAGGAACATAGGTACTAACAAAGTTGGAGTGGAGGTCTGTTATTGTAACCGAAGAAAAGCTTGTTGTCATTGACAAAACCTTTGACCTTATTCAAGAGAGCCTAAACTGTAACACCCTATTTTGTATAATTAGAGGTATTTTAGTTATTTAATAAAATAAGGATATTTTTATTATTTTTATAATATGCATGTCCGAGAATAATTATTAAGTAATAAACACAATAATGAGACTTAATATGTGGTTTATTTTGATAAAAAAATGATTATATACGGAAGAATTCAATAGTGTTGCCTACCGAATCCTCGAGTATTAGGAAAGAATGACAAGATAAATAAGGTTAGCACTGATTTGACAAGGTATCGATGCTTTTGTTGACCTTGATGTCATAACATCTTGTTTTGATGCCAATGAGATGAAAGGTTTTGAAATAAATTGAAAATGAAGTTGAGTTTAAGTAAAAAATAGGAAGTTCACAAATTTCAATTGATTGAAGAAGATGTGCCAAATTTTGGCTCAGAAGGTTTGCAAACTTTGGTATATTGAAGATGTAATACCCCATATGTCTAAGGATATTTTGATAATTTTGCATATGAGGGGCTTTTTCATTATTATGAAAAATATATGTTCGAGCGTAATAACTGAGTTATTAACTCCATAATAATGTTTTGAAAATGGTTAAAGGTGATTTTGTCACGCCCTAACTCTAGTTGACCACGTGGCAATCGTCGCGAATTCCAAAAATATATCTTATCACTTAGAATGCACTCCTAGGACCCGCAAGACATTAGTACCTATTTTCAAACTCATTTTCAAAAATAATATACTATGGAAGATTTTCATACACATATAAAATAAACATCAAGGTTTTCTCAAAATACTTTACAATTATAATACATATATCTCTTGGCTAAGCCAAAATATCCAAATCATATTATTATAAATATTTTTTTGTACAGTGGACCATAATATAAAAACTTGAGTCGAGTATCTAAAAACTGTGTTGAAGTCTTTTTTCAACTATACTATACTGTGCTCGACTACACTAATCTAAAATGAGAAGTGAGGAGTGAGTATTTGGGGAAATACTCTGTGAGTAGATAAATACATAAAAACAGAAATCAGAGGCCCATACATTGATCACAGAAAATCCTCATAATCATAAAATCAAATATAGTAAAATGTGGCATAATATACATGTCTAGAAATCAATATAACATCCAATATGTATAGTCTCTCAGTCTATAGGATCCCATCCACTCTTTCAGAGCTATATGGATAATCCACAATCCTGGTTGGGGATGTGTACCTTTGTATAATATGTCTCGGTCTATAAGATCATATCCACTCTCTCTAAGCTATATGGCTTATCCGCAACTTTAGTTGGGATACTATCATATCAGTATAAAACTAGCATGCTTTAGCCTGAACGTGTGGATTCCATCCATCCTACCTAGGACTGTATGATCAATCTACACTTCAGGGTCTATTGGATTCCACCCACTTCACATGAGCTGTATGGTAAATCCTCACCCATATATAATCAATAACATGTCATATATAACCGTAAATCAACGTTAATAGTCTATTAGGATAAATCAAATAACTGTTGGCTCATAAGGTCAAAAACATTATCTGTGACTCACAAGGCTAAAACAATCAAACAAGACATGTTAGCTTACAAGGCCAAATCAACGAGTATGGCATCTCGCCTATTACACTCAACTATGTCACATTCACAAACATATATAGAATTGGCTTCCGGTCTCAAAATCATAATAACAAATATACACATTAGGCCTTCGATCTCATATTCATGGCAATTTAGGTTTCATAACAAACCTATCTCTATCACAAATAAAAAGTCATCCCAACCACCACACAACATACCTCCAACGCCTCCTTATTTTAGTTATGTATCCATATACATACATTTATATATATATATATATCTATATCTATCTATCTATCTATCTATCTATATATATCATTATATCATTATATTCATTCATAAATATTAAAAAACGAGGCGAAGAGAAAGGAATGTGTCCACTCACCTTTCTGGGATGGAAAACCACCCCTCGTATCCTCCCTACAGTGGAGATCCCCCTATCTCGGCTATCATGTCTGGATACATATACAAATACAGATTCAATAATCTGTCACAATGTGCATGCATGATACAATGCATGCTCATGCTATCTCACACTCCTCTCTCTCTTTCTCTCTCTATCAATTCTCTCTTTTTACATACTACCCTATACGAAACTCTACTTTATTTATAATTTTCTTATCAATTCCAATACTAATAGCTATCAAAGCCTTCTAATTTATCGATACCGATGATAAACAAGAAAACTTCTAATTTTTAGGTTTCGTAAACAATACCTGAACTATATATTTTTAGATCTATGTGAAATAGTAGCTTAAAATAAAGAGATAAGGCAAGGGATCGACTTACTCGAACTGGTAGGTGAGCTTAGGCCCCTTTTTGGCTTGAATCTCTCTTCAGTTACTGTTTATTGTACCTCTTCTCCTCACGAATCCTCATGATCCGACGGGTAAAACACTGATTAAAGGAGATTTCTGAGTTTTGGTATTGATCCTCAGTTTATAGGAACTGAAATGGAAAAGTTTGGTTGAAAAATGGGGAAGATCAGTTTTAAGAGTGAAAGAGAAAGAGTTTCTATCAAAAATGGAGAGAGAGAAGGTGAAAGTGGGAAATGGGAAAGACGATCCCCTGTTCTGCGTAAATTAGCTATGAAATGCCCAAAGGTGTAGATACCTTTCATAAATGTATCGATACCTTTGGCATTATACCTGCAACGTATCGATATTTTTCTCCAATATATCGATACATTTGGTTATTTACTGTTCACTAAGCCTGAAAGGTGTCAATACCTTCTCCTAACATATCAATACGTTTCATCAAAATTAGCACTCCTCCATCACAAAGGTGTCGATACCTTTGTCAAGGTATTGATACATTTGATATGTTACTATTTATAATACTTGTAATATATTGATACGTTTGGCTTGTTACTGTGTATCATACTTTTAAGGTATCGATACCTTTCATCAAAGGTATCGATACCTTTGGCTTCATCCAGTAACGTATCGTCATGGAACTCATAATATATCAATGGAAAGCTCTCTCCGAGCTCTACAAAACTGATAAGAACTTTTTCTCAATTAGAGATGATTTTAGGGTAAAAAATTCAGTTCTTTCTCATAGCCTCATATTCTGTATCACACATCTTCTTCCAAAATGAATTCAAATTATCACACCCTCTCATGCATGATTTAAACACTACTACATACACAAAAACTCATGAGGGATTTATCACTATACTATAATACTAAGGGACAAGTTTCACAGATTTGATGAAAATTTGAAGAGTTTAAAAAAAAAATTTCCTTGAGGCTTTATTCAAGCACCTGACTTTCTAAGTTGAATTACCATTAATAAAAAAATTCAATTTATGAGAGGTTTATTTCTATGGCAAGATTATAGAATAAAGATTTCAAAGATACAAACGGAATGAAAATCAAATGTCAGATGAATGAGAATAAAAACCATGAAGAAAGCTGCCATGTGTAGTAGGATAGGGAGAGAAGGAGACCAATTTGTAGGCCCAAACCGGCCTAGAATCAGGACCCACGACCAGGGCCTGTCTTGGCACTGATAGAGGATTTTACCCCATGATAAAAGCCGATCATAGCACCGGCTATAATGCCAAATTCTGACAGAATGCATGGAATGGTATTGGTTTGTAAGTTTTATCTTTGGAAATGTCTTTCTCATCCTTTAATTTGCTTCCT
>JAVXUL010106793.1:13610-35052 GCA_035590515.1 Trichilia minutiflora
ATTCAATTCTTCTTCACTTTTTAACCATGAGGATAGTTTAGACATTTCATTATCCATTATAAATACATGAGCAAAGGCTGATTGATTAGTTTTCTTTCTAGTTTAGTTCATTCCTATGGGTTTCGCCATCTTTACTCCATATGGGTTTTCTTCCAATTTCTTCATCTAACTCATTTTTCATCGATTAAGAAGCCGTTTGATGCCATAAATCAATTGTATTCAACACCAACAACACTCTACAAACTTTGCTTGGATGATTTGACTAAGGATTGAGTGTGGAGAGGAGAAAGGTTACTATTTAAAATTTGGGCCTTTTTGTATTTACTTGCGATTTAAGCATTCACACGTTAAATTGATTTCTCAGTAAGGTTTCTAGCACCATTATGAGCTTGATTACATCTTTTGATTAATTTTTGATTATATGTTAGGTTTAAGGTTTACTGTATGTATGAGAATTCTAAGAATGTAGTTCGATATCGATAAATCGAAGTTGAGAATAATGTGAAGGTGTTAAAATTAATTGAGTCAATGCTAAATTGTGAGAAATAAACTTTTGTTGTGTGAAATGAATAGTGGCAATAAACTTTGGCATGATCAGGATTTTCGTACATTAATCATTTAGGCGATAATCATAGGAAATTAAAATTTTGGGGGTTTAGTCGTATAGTAATGTTTTAGTCAATCCTGTATATGTATGTTTCAATTTTCTAATAATAATTAACAATTTGTGTTCTAGATACACCGACGGAGTGTTGAAGAGTCTACGTTGATCCGAATTTCAGTCGATTCCTATTCATCAACTAAGTGAGTGGGTACTTTTATATATTTTGGCAATTTTTTTTTTAAAAAAAAGTTGTGCATGTATATTTGCATGTGTTGTGTATTTACTAATGAGTGGATATAGTTTTACTTTTAATTATGTTTTTAATTGGTTACGACTTTATTTTCGAGTATGATTCAAAGGATATGATGACTTGTTTGTGTGAAAATGAGTTCAACTATATTTTTTGCACAATTTTGAAAACCATTTTTGCATTCGTAAATAACGAAAGTATGTTTGACTTATATGAGTGAGCATGAGTTGTTTCGTTTATCTTTCAAAAAATATATTTATGTATAAGTAATGTTTTAAAGATGATTGGATATGATTTTGTCTATGTGGTAGTTTCAAAACAAACTTCAATATGCATTGGGTATAAATGGATTTAGCTGAGTTTTCTTTCCATTTTTACATGAACTTTGTGTCGTATAACTTATTATCGTAAGGTCTTGCAAAGTTACATATATTTATTATGTTTTTGAAAAACAACATTTATATATTAAAGTATATTTTATTGTAAAAGGCTTTTGAGCAATTTATATGCTATGTAAATCTGTTTTGTGATTAATTATTTATAAATCATTGCTATAATTTGTACATAAATATAAACAACCGTATTTTTTTACGGTTTAGATGTTATGTGTAAATGTATATTGGCTTCTAAACAAAAGTATAAATCTTTAAATATTTTTCATTTTATTGAAATGTGTTTTAAAAATTATTTTTCTATGAATATCATTGGTATCTTGAAATGTTGGAGGGTGAGGGTATAGTCCTTATATGATTTGAAAATATATTTTAAAAGCTATGATTATACTATATAATATTTTGAGATATGAATGTACAATTATGCTCTATGTATTTTGCAAACGAGTTTTTTAAGTTCTCTGCCTATAAATAATTTGCAAAGTATATGTTTAGAACTTTTCTATAATTGTTTATTAATCCATAATATTTTGGATATCTATTCTTAATGGTGCGATTCACTTATATTTGTTTTATGATTTCAAATGTTAAAATTATTTATGAATATATGAGAATTACTAAATTATAATTTATTGAGTATATACTATGCGTTATATCTGTTTCTGTATTTCTGAAATTATGTTTTGACCAGTGTTTCTATATTTCCTTATCCCTAGGTGAGAGTTATAAGGGGGGAAGTTCATGTGCTCTGAAAGCACATTCTGATTTTTGTTCTATGTAAGTATTAGTACATATGGGAAGTAGAGGGCGAAGGGAGTTCTAAATTTGGTAACCTGATATTTATATATATCTCTGTATACTTCTCTGATAAACTCGATACTATGAGATTTATTTTGACATTATAAAAAGCATGCAGTTGATATCTTGTCATTGAGTTTTATATCTGAAATCAAGATTTATTCTAAATGAGCTTTACCCCTGATATGGATGGTTTTGTTTTTTGTTATTTTGTAATTGATATACGTAAAATACTTAATCAAGTTATTTTTACACATATCTAAATTTATTATGACTTGTTACTAGATTGTAGTATTTGAAGACAAATTCATTTACCATATATTTTACATCTTTCCTATCCGCTCACTGAGTACTTATAAAAACTCACTACACCATATTTTTTTTATAGTTTTTATAGGATTCACCTCCTAAGTGAAGATTTGTTGGAGCTTCCCGAGAAGAACATTAAAGCATCAGATACTAGGTGCAGTCACTTAGGGGTCCTTGTCTGTATGGGTCTATTCATTTAGGTGTATGGGTCTAACGCTTGATAATGTATTTGTTGTTTAACATTTTGTACACTTTCTTGTGCATGGTATATATTACATTATTGGGTACGGAGCTTATATGTATATTTATGATTCCTTACATATGAGTTACATCTCTTGAGTATGGTTTCTGTATATTTTGGTCGTATACATATTCTATCTGAGGCTTATGGGGATAGGATATCCCTATCTCCATGCCAGACATGACCCCGATAATTAGGGGTGTCACAGTTGGTATCAGAGCCAGGTTAGGGGTTTGGAACTGCAAGTAAAGTTTAATACTTTGCATGTGTAGTATGCCTGGGATACTTCAATGCAGGTATTGTCATTTTGAGTATCCGGATGGTTCAAATGCTTCTTCTTTCCTATAGGTGATGTAGGTTTACTTATAGATTATTTGACCCATATTCTTATATCTTAGTAGCTAGTCCCTATTATCTCGATATTTGAATTCCGTTCTTGAGTGGCTAGAGTTTAGTGAGGCCTTTCTTCCCAGTTTTACATCTGAGAGAGTTAGAAATGCTAAAATATGGGAATTCGAGCACATGGTTTAGACAAAACACATGTTGATATCTGTATATGATAAATATTTTATTCGTTTGTTTTGCTTTGTTCTATATCTAATAGGCATGTAGAAATAAGAGTGAATTATTTTGTGAAGGGTTACAAAATTACTTGAATAGATCGGTAAAGATCACCTTATACCCTTAGGCTTTGAACTTGGCATTCGGATTGGAGTTAAGAGTCGATGATGGATAAGCTGATAAAAGACCCTAGAAGAAATAAGTTCCGAAAGGTTATGAGAGGTTTTGATATTTGAAGGCCCAAATAAAAAGGATGACCAAGATCTTATTCATCGAGTAGTATTTTGCTTTATAGGTCAAGTTTGATTTTCCTTCATATTCAAAATGTGGACATCATCACATTAGGGAATGATAAAAGGAATCGAGTGGTAGTTTCTATTATAACCAAATGAACCATATCATTAGAGATTAGACCCTTTTACCTGTTCAATCAATCCATTCTCAAAATTATTCAGTACCTTAATTAAGCCTTTCTTCAAAAAATGGTTATATAAGCAAGAGTAGACCAATTACAGAGAAAAAATAGTTATGAGTAGACACAGGCAATTATCAATCGGCCAAGGCCAAGCTAGACTATTTGCACAAACTCCTCAGGATGCTTAGGTATTAGACGTCATTCTTATAGGTTATTACCACATTAAAGCCTTCAATTTTGTATGTACTCTTACAAGAAGCATTATGTAGCTTCTAGAGTTTTAGAATGTGCCCTGTTGTCATTGAAGATCCTGTTTATTATGTCGTCTCAGATTATCATCGAAAGGTAATTTTTTCTATGTTTCAAGAGAGTCTTCTTATGCAATCCAAGGAAACCAAGATGAGGTTCCCCATAATCTATGTTTGCTATATTTATACTAAGTTACTTACAGAGAAGTGTGATGTACCCATCACATGCATAGGATTTTGAGAAGGATAGTTCGAATTTGAGTTGGATTCTATAGTTAGAGATTACCCTAGTTTTTTTTTTTGATGAATTAATCGATCTGTTCTAAGTAGACAAATAGGATCCCGTAGAAAGTTTGTTATAAAGAGTCAACTTATTTTGATTCTGATATATTCAATATTTATACTTCAATAATACAAATTACAGGCTTAGACTCATAGCACATCTTAGGAGTAGTTAAAACTTGAGTTAGTTGTAAAGTCATAACTTGTGCTGTGTTTGCCTAGCTAAGTTGGCTACTAGAAAATATTCTAAATTATCTGTATTTGATATTAGGAGAAGAAGATTTTCAATTATGTACACTTAGAGATAGTAATCTATTTTCTTCTTTTGTTGACTTGTGATGGTAATCTGTGTACTATTCTGTTAACTAGTTTATCGTATAAAATAAGAGAAATACTATTAGATTCTTAACCAGTTCTAGAAAAGAAAGTTTAAGTGCGAGATGTGTTAGTTAAGGTAAGGTCGAAGGGAGTTAGTCTAGGAACCTGTCATTTGATTACTATTGTATTAATCGAAATCCAAGATAGTCTGAAATCTTAGTCCTATTTTGAGTGTGTAGCAATGACTTTAGAATAAGCAAGATAGTAGAAAACTTAAGTAGCCTGAGGAACGAGTTACAACTTGGATTAAAGTGCCAGTTCTGTAAGGAATAAGATAGCAATAAAGAAAAGTATGTCAATGATAAGTTGAGAATGAATTCCTAAGGAAGAGTATACCTTATATCTCTTATACCTATGCTTAAAAAGCTTGTCCCTAATAAACCATACATCTTAGCTCCGTAACTAGAAGAAAGTGACCAGATTTTATAACTTTTACGAATTGAGGATTTCAATGACTTTGTTAGAGGTAGCTTTTCTCCATGATAGTTATCAGTGGTAACCAGTGATCATTGTGCATAAAGAGGTTAAGAAACCCTGAACGAGAAAGGATTCCTTCAGTAAAGGTTACTCAGTAATGTCACATGGATAAGGAAGCAATTTGATAGTTAGAGGATGCCTTAAGAAGTTTCTCCTCACTTGTTTGAAAATAAAAGTAAGCATTCTGTAACTCTACTTTGTTCTAAAAAAATTTGAGGATGAATTTTTACAAGGGGGAAGATTTTGTAATATCCCATATTTAAGTCTAAGGGTATTTTGGTAATTTTGCATATGAGTGGCTTTTTCATCATTTTGGAAAATATATGTTAAAGTGATAATAATTGAGTTATTAACTTCATAATAATATTTCAAAAATGGTTAGAGGTGATTTGATGAAAATTTGAAGAGTTAAAAAATAAAAATTCCCTAAGGCTTTATTCGCGCACTTGACCTTCTGAGTTGAATTACTGTTGATAGAAAAATTCAATTGATGAGAATGGATTACAGAACAAAGATTTCAAAGAAACAAACAAAATGAAAATCAAATGTCGGATGAGTGAGAATCAAAACCATGAAGAGAGCTGTCATATGCAGGAGGACAGGGAGAGAAGGGGGCCAATTTACAGGCTTAAACTGGCCAGAACCAAGCCCCATGACCAGGGTCTATCTTGGCACCGGTAGGGGACTTTACCCTATTATAGAAGCCGATCATAGCACCAGCCATGGCGCCAAATTCCGACGGAATGCATGGAATGGCATTGGTTTGTAAGTTTTATCTTTGGAAATGTCTTTCTCATCCCTTAATTTGCTTCCTATTCAATTCTTCTTCACTTTTTAACCATGAGGATAGTTTAGACATTTCATTATCCATTATAAATACATGAGCAAAGGTTGATTGAATAGTTTTCTTTCCAGTTCAGTTCATTCCCATGGGTTTCGCCATTTTTGCTCCATATGGGTTTTCTTCCAATTTCTTCATGTAACTCATTTTTTCATCGATTAGGAAGCCGTTTGATGCCATAAATCAATTTTATTGAACACCAACAAAACTCTACAAACTTTGCTTGGATGATTTGACATCAGGCATGTTTTTACTATAGAACAGCTCAATGGGTAAGATGTAGTTACGATTTAGCTACAATGGGAAACCTTTTTACTATAGAGATTCATGATGTAAATCCTACAAAATAATCAACACACTAAAGGTGACATCGAGCATGTTTTTCGATAAAGAAACTCAGATGCCAAAGTCAACGAGAGAAAAGGAACGAGTAAGAAGATTTCTGAGAAAAGATAAAGATAAGGAATACAGAAGTTGCAAGTACTAAATTTCAGTTACTATTTTAGGTTTAATTTACCTCTTTTTATAGGATTTTTTTAGGGTTGATTGATGTGACTTGGCATCAAAGAATGAGAATGATGGGATTTTTTACCTTTGGACAGCATGATAGTAGCATTTTATTTAAGGGCTGTACCATCAGATTGAAGAATTGTAAGACGTTATTGTCATGTCACCTGAAATTCGATAGATGAAGTGACAGATAGCTATGATGGAAGTATTTTTGATCACAAGGTCCTTTGTGTCTTTTAATCATTCCCATTTTTACACGGATGAACTCTCAAGCTAAAGACCAGGGGTTAAAGGCCCTTTAGATTGAGAGTTCTCCGGATCAAGGGTTAGGGGTAATTGGGGTCATGATCTCTCTAGATTATGGGAAAAGGTTTTCCTCAAGGTTAGGGTTCAGGGTTTCCTAGGTCTCGAGGTTATAAGCTCTCTAGATCAGGGGTTAGGGTTTTCCTGGGTCTCTAGGTCATGAACTTTATAGATTATGGGTCAAGGTTTTCCTAAGTCTCTGGAGTGTCAATACTCTGGCCGGGGATGGGTCACATAACGCTTGAGGGATGGAGACATGATAACGTTTAGGAATACTGAGAGAGGGTTAGGTCGAGCAGTACCGTCTCAGGGTCAGGGATGCCACGTGTTCGTTATAAGGGGTCTTCATGTGTTAGCCTTACTTTTTACCCAAACATTCAATCCTCTAGTTTTTGGTGTGAGACTAACAAGGCTCATATTAAAAACTTTTAGAACGGAAAGTCAGCCTTAAGGGATTTTGCTTGTTTCGGGGGAGTCGAGATCTTCTCCAGATCCATGAGGGTGGAAGGCTGTCAAGGGATTGATGTGTGGAATGCATTCCCTTGAGCAATGATAGCTCCTTTAAATGATGTCAATAGAGCCTCCCCTAATGTGTCTCCATCTAGCCTTCCATTCTCTTCCTTATTAAATACGTTCTGGGTAAGGGTCACTTCGTATGTCGTTTCATGAGATGGAGAAGCTTCGATCCCAGTGAAGATTTAAATGCTGAACTTTCAGAGAGCAACGTGTCAAAAAGTTAATGGCTGGGACTTCAATCGCTTCTCGAGCCATGGGGAACATTTATAGTGTTCGAACACATAGCTCTTCCTCAATCGTCCATAATCAATGACTCAGATCAGGTTCCCTCCTATATAAATACCCTCTCTTTCCTATCATTGTCACTTTCGGCTTTTTAGGTACTCTACGGTTATGTATCTCTTATTTTGTCTATTTATTACATTTCTTCGTTCTTCTCTGTTCTTTCGTGTTTGCAGGTGTTCGTTCCTCAGCATTCACAATCTTTCTTCGTAGAAATACTCTTTATCTATTAATCACAAAGGTATGTTCTTGGTTACGGGTTTTTATAGGGGTTTATGTTTCTGTCAAAATCAAACAATATGCAGTAATTTTTGCTACAAGTAACAGGTTGTTTGCGAGTTTTAGATGGTTTTTAATGGGTACTAGTGATTTTAGCAGTGAAAAAGATGGTTTACAAAGAGAATTTGTCAAATACAATCCATGTTGGACTGGAATCCATCGGGGTTCCTATTGCTGGTCAAAAGAGAGGAGAAGATGAGTGAAATCCCTCTAAGTAAGCTTGTGCCAGCGGACTGATACCCCTTAATAATTAACGAGATGGACTTATGTACTTTCAAGCAGGTCTTCAATATTCTTGATAGCATTTGGCTCAGAGTGTCGTTGTCTACCGAGATTCCAAGTGCACTAGCACTAGGGGAAGTGGCGGTGAATGAGGAGTACTTACTACTGGGCACCTGGCTCCCCCTGCAAAGATATTTTATCAAGATTTTTGAAACCTTTAGAATCCCTCCCTACAAACTTACTCTGAACAGCTGGAGGATCCTGAGCGGCCTATAAGTATTGAAGGCTGATCAGTAGAGCCCCGCCCCGACTCCGGATGAGATGCTATACTTATATGTCATCCGGAGAAATACCAGTCAGTATCCTGAGTGGTACTTCCTATAAATTCGCTTGGGATATCAATCCAAAGTGAAGGGTAATCCTTCCAGTAATAAGGATTGGAGGGATAGCTGGTTTATAGCCATTAGGAACTGGACTGAGTCCCCTTAGAACTCCCTTTTTTCACCTTTCAAGAGATAGGTATATGCATGATAGGTTATTATAATGGTAAATTTGATTGTCAGTGTAATTATTGATGTATTTTTTAATCACAGTTGTAGGGAAGGATAAACCTGACGTCCCGAATGGTGACATTAACAGACTTGTGGCACTTCCCATTATGGAAGTCAAACTCTTACTGAGCGAGGGGATCTTAATAAGGTTAGGGATGGTGTCTGGGGCGGTATCCCGAGGCGAACTTAACATAATAAGGGTCCATATGAACAAAGGCGTCTCTTCATTCAAATCCCTAAGCAATAACATCGATTCTCTGGCTTGTTTTGACCATATCTTTTTGTTTTGGCAATAGCAGGGACCGAAACGTCACGGATAGGTAGGAGGTAGAGAGCAGTCTATGTTATAAAGGGGCTGCTTTTGCAAGGGGCGTCTAAGGGTACGAAAGTTTCTAACTCTAAGATCAAGGTCCCAGGTGAAAAAGTAAAAGAGTCAACAAAAGAAGACTCGAAAAGGGCTCCCGAGAAGGAAGGAAAAAAGAGCAAGTCCCCAAAGAAGAAGGGGATATTCATCAAGGAGTCGGATGATGATCAAGACAGTCATCCCTAAGGGGGTGATCCAGCTCTAACCAAAGACAAAGAGAAAAAGCCAATGGACTATGATTAGGCTGAGGCGAGAAAAAGGAAGAGACCTGATCTCCCATCCCCCCTAGTTTGCAATCGGGCGATCAGGATTTTACGCCATGAGGAAGGCCCGTCAATCCCCCAAGTTATGGGGTCAGATACTCGAACAGCCCCTGGACAAGGCCAAAAGGGGAGGCCAGACCCACAAAGACCCATTGCCAATGATCAAGTATCAGATTCGGGGGTAAGGGCAAGAAGATCCACCCTCAAGAGATAACGAGGGTAATGGCCCTCACCTTACAGATAAAAGGGATCTGGAAGGGGTCTTCCTAGAGGAGATCCTAGAGAGAAAAAAGAAGGAGTTCGATCATCTTTTCCTTATGATGAATTCATCTCAGGTGGTAATTTTCGCAAAGAAAGGTGAAGTTATGACGAATGTGACTCCTAGGGATTCCCTCAACTACATGAGAATGTATGCGCACAGGGTAAGTTCTCTTTATACTCGAGCTTTTTGAATGATCATTCGATTACAGTGTTAACCCTTATTTTGTTTTCTTTGAGCAGAATAGCTTTATGCTAGACCTGTTCATAGATGACTTAAAAAACACGATATCTTTTTGAGAGCAGGCAGTTAAGACAGTGAAAAAATTGGAAATGAGGGCCTAAGTGAGGATTATCACGGTTCAGGAGAACGAAACCAAAGAGGAGACGGAGCTAAAGGCCAGGATCTTTACCTTGGAAGAAGAAAGATCTTAGTGGACCACAAAGAAAGAGAGTCTGGCATCCAAACTTTCAATTGCTGAGACCAAAATCTAGGCCTTAACAATTGAGAGCGAACGTTTAGAGGGGAAAAGGTAAAAAGTCGCTGGCTAATACAACAAGTTGAATGATCTGTATCGATCTCTCAAAGGAGCATCGTTCCCTTGAGGAACAATTTAAAGAGGTGTAGAGGTCCCTTTAGGGGTTGAAGAAGGAAATGAAGGGGATATCAGCCCAGCTCGAATCCCACTATAACTTGGGGGTTAACGATGTTGTGGACCTGACCAGCCGACTCTTCCTCTAAGAATATCCAGATACAGACCTGAGTTGGTTATTTGACCAGTTGGCCTGCGAAGTTTCAAGAGCCTCCCAGTCATCAGTAATAGCAGCTCTTCTTGAGTTCACTTCCCCAGTTACCACCATAATTATCGATGAAAAGAGACCAAATAAGGAAGATCGCCTGGGCGTCACCCTAACAAATAGGCTCTCTGAGATAGCCATTTTGGGTGCTTAGTTACATGACTCTCATACTATAATAGCTAATGATGAGGACACCTCCCATATCCCTCAAGTCAAAGTTGTGCCGGTCGAGGTCTCCTCTGACGAGGAAGAAGGCCATGAGGAAGAAGGCCTTCTTTTTAAATACCCCTAGCCCATCCCCTCTTTGCATTTGTATCATACTTTGTGTTATATAGATTATTCTTTGTAATCAGTCCTATTTGTATAGTAAAATATTTTTGACACGGAATGCAAACCTGAGAGTGTCAACTCTTCTCACACGTCATAAATAAAAGTGAATTTGTTTTTTCTTCATACTTTAGCTTTTTATTGTTATTTCTTTTGATAACTAACTATTTCTTTAAAACCGGACTAGAATCATTTAAGTACTAGGGTTTGTGCTAGAAGCTTTGTCATTAATCACCTCAGGGTTAGGACCCTCCTCAAGGCCCTTTTTTATTTTTTCTAGGGTTCAGGTTCGATTAGGGGAGGTTACCCCAAGTCGAAGCCAATTGATATTCTCGATGAGATTTTAGGGGTGTTTAGGGTCACAGTCTAATGTTCCCCTTCGACTGAAGATTGGGTGTCGAGCACAGGTTTAAGCTTAGAGAAGATGTTTAGCATGGGCCAGAGCCTTTGCTTGACCAGCATGGGGCTGCCTCAGGTTCAAGGCCAATCGTGATGCTTAGAAAGGGTTCATGACATGGGTCAAGGCTTACTAGGCCTAATACTGGCAGGTCTTAAACCCTTAAGGTGCTTGACATGGTCTAGGACTTATTAGGCCTGACACGGGCTAATATTATAGCTCAACTAGTGTTAGGAGATTTTAGGGTTAATAACCAACCATGGCACTAGGAGAGGGCTCAACTAGTGTCAGGGGATTTCAGGACTAAAAGTCAACTATGACATTAGGAGATGGCTCGATAAATATTACGAGGTTTTAGGACTAAGAGCCAATCATGACACTAAAAGAGGGCTCGACTAGTATTAGGGGATTTTAGGACTAGGAACAAAGCGTGACATTAGAAGAGGACTCGACAAATGTCAGGAGATACTATGAGAGGGCTCAATTAGTGTCAGGAGATTTCAAGGCTAAGAGTTAACTGTGACACTAGGAGAGGGCTCGACTAGTGGCAAGAGATTTCAAGACTAAGATCTAACCGTGATACTAGGAGATGGCTCAACTAATGTCAGGAGATTTGAAGGCTAAGAGCCAACCGTGATACTAGGAGAGGGTTCAACTAGTGTCAGAAGATTTTAGGGCTAAGAGTTAACCATGATACTAGGAGAGGGCTCGACTAGTGTCAGATGATTTTAGGGTTAAGAGACAACCGTGACACTAAGAGAGGGCTCGACTAGTGTCAGGGGATTTCAGGGTTAAGAGCCAACCGTGACACTAGTAGAGAGCTTGACTAGTGTAAGGGGATACTAGGAGAGGGCTTGACTAGTGTCATAAAATTTCAGGGTTAAGAGTCAACTGTGACACTAGGAGAGGGCTTGACTAGTATCAAAAAATTTTAGGACTAAGAATCAATCGAGACACTAGAAGAGGACTCGACTAGTGTCAGAAGACATTAGGAGAGGACTTGATAAGTATGAAGAGACATTAGGAGAGGGCTCGAGTAGTGTCAGGGGATTTTAGGGCTAAGAGCTAACCGTGACACTAGGAGAGGGCTTGACTAGTGTTAGAAGATTTCAAGGTTAAGAGCCAACCATGACACTAGGAGAGGGCTCGACTAGTGTCAGGATATTTTACGATTAACAGTCAACTGTGACACTAGGAGAGAGCTTGACTAGTGTCAGGGGATTTCAGGGCTAAGAGCTAACCATGATACTAGGAAAGGGTTTAACTAATCTCAGAAGAAACTAGGAGAGGGTAATTAGACGGGTAATGCAGATTTGGGGATATGCTATATAACAAAATCCTATCTTTTATTATAAATAATAAGGGATATTATAGAGCAGGACCTCATTATAAATGAGATATTTTGAAGAGAGGACCATCGTCAGGGGTAATACTTCTTTAGCATCTCTGCGTTCCAGGCTTTGTTCAAGATGCTACCATTATATCGGGTTAATTTGTATATCCCTGGTCGGATTGTCCGAACTATTTGATAGGGACCTTCCCAGTTAGTGCCTTAGGATCTCTCGATCGTTACTCTGGTGTTGAGGGTGATTCTTCTGAGCACGAGATCTCCTTCTCTAGAGGATCGAGATTTAACCTTTCTATTATAAGCTCGAGCTACTTTCTGTTATAGGACAGCCATCCTTATCCAAGCTTGGTCTCTTGCCTCTTCATGCAAGTCTTGCTCAAGATGCATGATCTGTCAATTTTCCTCTTCATCGAAGTGGAGGGCGCAAAAGATCAGGATATCCATTTCAACTGGAATCACTGTTTCAAACCTATAAGTCAAGAAGTAAAGAATTTTCTCATTGGCAATCTTAGCTATCGTCTTGTATGCTTACATAAACTCAGAAAAAGCTCTTCTGCCTAAGCCCCTTTTCGTTCTCCCAGTTTCTTTTTTAGTAATTTTTTGATAATTTTGTTGGCAGCCTCGACCTGTTCGTTTGCTTTGGGGTCAGAAGGGGAAGCGAGCCTCAAGTCGATGTTCTAAATGCGGTAGAAATCTTTGAGTCCTCTATTAGTGAATTGCTTTCTATAATTAACGATCAAAACACTGGGGATGTCGTGTCTATAAAGAATGTTTTTTTAGATGAAGGCTACAATGTTCTTCTCAGTGATTTTGGACAAGGGTTAAGTTTATTAAAGTAGTCAGTGACCGCAATAACATACTTATTGGGCTCTAGTACTGGAAAAAAGGGCCTATCAGGTCAAACTCCCATTGTGGAAATGGCTATGTGCTCAGTATGGTTGTCAAGTTCTCTAAAGACTGTCGTAGGATGTCAGTATAGGCCTGATAGACATGACACCTGCGAACCAGATCGTAAGCATCCCGCTTCATAGAGGGCCAAAAATATCCTTGTCTTAATACTTGATGCACCAAATTTGAACTACCATTATGATTTCCACAAGTTTTTTGTTGTATCTCCTTTAGCATTTCTCTAGCTTCGTGCGGCCTAAGGCGCCTTAGGTAGGGGGTACTAACTCCCAACTTATAGAGAATACCGTCTATTATAGTGAATCTAACAGCCTTCCTCCTAACCTTGAGGGCTTCGTTCTTGTAAGGAGGTAAGACGCCCTCCTCAATATACTTTCGAATGGGATCTATCTAGGGAGCTGGTTCATCCTGAGGCATCATTACACCATTATCTTCTAGTGGGTGGGTACTTTTGTGGCTCAGGACTTTTACAGGGATTATATTCAAGATGCTTCCAGCGAGGGTTGAGGCGAGCTTTGACAATGCATCAACCTGAAGGTTTTCGGATCGAGAAATTCTTTACTCTCCACATTATTGAATTGACTAATCAGTTAGAGGACCCTTGAAAGATAAATCCTCGTGTTTTCTTCTCAGGCTTGGTAGGTTCCATTTATATGGTTCACGAGAAGTTAGGAGTCACTGCTTACTGTAAGGGTACGTGCCCTGATCTCCTGAACGATTCTTAATCCTACCAACAAAACCTCATACTTCACTTCATTGTTAGTTATAGGAAAAGAAAATCTGAGAGCATACATAACCTCTTCTCCTTCTGGATCTAGTAAAATGATGCTGGCTCTACCACCACTGGTGTTTGATGATCCATCTGTTAGTAAACGCCAAATGGGTGGACCTCTTGGACTGGGCTGATCCATATCCATCATGTCGAGTTGAGGTGCTGAGGACTACGAGATTGTTAGCGCCTCTATTACTATTTGCTCAGCCACAAAATCTGTTAATACTTGTCCTTTGATGGCCTTGTGAGACTGGAATTCTATATCGAATTTGCTAAGCTATACTAACCACTTGACAAGCCTTTTTGACAGATTTGAACGGTGTAGTATCTGTCAGAGCAGCTGATTTATAAGTATTGCTATAAGATGGGCCTGAAAGTAGGGGTGTAATTTTTTTGATACGATAACCAACGCCAAGGCTAATTTCTCGGGCGATGAATATCAGGTTTTGACATATAATAATGCCTTGCTTGTATAGTAGATAGGTCTTTGAATCCTCTGAGGGTCTACCTTCACCAACACTGAAATGACAATGTGCTCACTAACTGTGAGGTAGATGTATAACGTCTCATCCTGCAGAAGGCTGACAAGTTCGGGACAGAGGGTAAGTAATCTTTAAGCTATTAAAATGAGTGCTCACACTCCTCATCCCATTTTATATCTTTGCCTCTTCTTACAGTCCTGAAAAAAGGAAAACTGTGAGCCATGTGCCTAGATCCTAAGGGAATATCGATAATTTTATATTTTTACTGTATATATAATTGTGCTTGTATTGAACATAGTTGACACGCCGTCGCGGTTATATAATTATTTCGGGGATTTGAGTTGGTTAAGATAAAGTTTTGAAGTCATAAACATAGGGACCTCAACGTAATTAAATATTAGTTTTATTTTAAGTGGGACTCCAATGATATTTTTTAAATTTAAGGACGATTCAAGTGAATTTTTTCTATTTTGACGGATTTGATCAATCGTATACTCGTTCCCCCCTTATTTTCCAGTTTTAGGTTTAGAAGTTAGCTAAACACTCTCGTTGGTGGTGATTCTTTTGTATTTTTAAGGTCTTCAGGTGTACTTCAAAAATTGAATCACCTAATAGTGTTACTAGTCCACTAGAGATGAATTTTATTTAAACTTGTATTTTTTTTCTATGTATTAGAAACAGATTTATAAATTCCTTTGATTTTATATCTATCGAGAAAATTTTTTATATTTAAATACTTTGTTGAATGATTTATGAAAGATGGTTGAAATATTTATATAGAAGTGTTTGTAGTTTATTGTTATATCTTGAGAAGTTCGAGTGATGAGGATGGTTATTTGGGAGTGTTTTAATGTGTGAATTTTAAAATAGGTTTTATAAAGGCCTTACAGATTATCAGGGTGTATTCTAAGTGATTGAATACATTTTGAGAATTTATGGCGGTTGTCATGTGTGGGACTCACGGGTTGAGGCATGATAATTTTAATGGTATTCAAGCATTTGATTTTAAAATGATTTTGAAAACACCCAGACTTGTTTTTCAAACTATATTTTAAAATTTTATAAATGACTTTATCGTTTTTAAAAAAATTTTAGTGGATAAGTGAGTCAAGTTATAGGAAGTATCACCACCATATTAAATACTTGTGATTGAACCTGTATTCTTTTTGTAGTATAATGTCATTAAGACCTAGACAAGGTCGAGATTGACCATGAAGAGAGATCATGCCTGATGTTGAAGAAGAGGATACTTCGTATGTGCCTTAACACGAATATGAGGAACAACTCGAATCTCCTCTGCCTAATACCAGCAATCGGGTGTAGAAATGCCTCTGCCTATGACTCCTGAGGCCTGAGCTGCCTTTATAACTTACTAGAATGCTCAAGCTGCAGAAACATTCGGGTCAACTCTGAAACTATCTAAGTTGATTAAAGAAGTCTGACAATTAAGAAGTGTTCCGTTTGAAGGTACCATAGATATGGCTTTAGCTAACCGATGGTTTAAAAAATTAGAAGGGGACTTGAATGACATGGAGTTTGAGGATAGGCATAAATTAAAAGTGACTGTCCGATTATTAGAAGGCAATGCAACCACTTGGTGGGCAAATATGCAAGCAAGAGCTTCAACACAATTGACTTAAGATAATTTTGTCCAAGAGTTTTGAGACCAGTACTTCAATCCCTTTCACTGTAACCAGAAGAAGCAGAAATTCCTTCGATTTAAACAAATGGGTAAAACAGTGATAGAGTACGAGACCTAATTAAGGGAGTTGATTGAATTTGTACTATAATTTACTAATGAAGACAGTCTCTGTGCCAAGTTCAAGGAGGGATTAAACTTTGAGATACGTGAGAAGATGTCACTGTTAGAAAATTAGAGATATAAGAAAATGATTCAGAAGGCACTTCGAACTGAAAAGTTAGTGGGAGAGAGAAGATCTCGGAGTTATTTTTAGAAGAGGAAAGATTTGAGTATATAGGTTGGTTTACCATCCAAGAAGAGTCGTAGCAATGGTTCATCTATTGGTGCCTCTGCTACTAGTCCTACAAGCAATTCTTTACATTCTCCTCAAAGTCAGGGACCCTCGAGATTTAAATCGTCAGCTTAGGGACAGACTCAAGGATCGAGGCAAAGTCAGAGAATGGATAGGTGTGTTAACTATAGGCAATATCATATAGGCCCATGTCTACAATCATTTGTATGTCACCATTGTGAAGAGACAGGGCATATAAGGAGATATTACCCTAAGAAAAGAAGAGTAGAAATGGGCAGCCAGACAAGTTAATATCCTATACTCCAACACCAGCCACCCATTAAGCAAGCTACAACTTTTGCTGGTAGAAGATCAGGAGTGGGCAGTTCGTCTATAGCATTCCATGGTGCTTAGAGAACTAAAGATAGAGTCTAGACCAAGGTATTTTCTTTGGACCAGGACCAAGCACAGACTAACCCAGATGTGGTGATCAATATGGTTAAGATTTTTAAACAACTTGCATATGTATTAATAGATTCGTTCTAATAGGTTTTTTGTCAATATCATTTTAACCCCTCATGCTAGCATCGTATTGTCACCCCTAAATCAAGAGATAGTGGTTCATACCTCTTTAAGCTAGAAGTTATTGAGAAAGATAGTGTTTGGAGACTGTGCTATAGTGGTGAATGGAGTTGAGCTGGTAGTAGATTTGATACCCTTGAGGATGGAAGACCTTGATACCATATTGGAGATAGATTGGTTGTCAAGGTATAGGGAAATAGTAGATTGCTTCGCTAAGTAAGTCGTATTTAAAAAATTATGGGAATCAGAGGTAGTTTTCACAGGAGAGTAGAATATTTTTACCAGTTGCGTAATTTCAACAATAGAGGCTCAGAGATTGATCAGGAAAGGGTGCAAAGGGTATTTAGCATATATTATTAACACTACTGGCTCTCAGTAATCAATTGATCAAGTTTTAGTGGTGAGAGAGTTCCCAGATGTATTTCTAGATGAATTATCAGGAATGCCACCAGAATGAGAATTCAATTTCAGTATTGACTTAGTTTCAAGCACTATACTAATTTTTACGTCGCCTTATCGTATGACATCGATTGAACTTAAAGAATTAAAGGTGCAACTTCAGGATCTAGTTGATAAGGGTTTTATTCGATTGAGTATATCACCTTGGGGTTCAATAGTGCTGTTTGTCAAGAAGAAGGATGGTACTCTATACTTATGTATAGATTATTGACAGTTGAATCGAGCCACTATGCAGAATAAATATCCATTGCGCAGGATCAATAATTTATTTGATTAGTTGCAAGGAGCGAGTGTATTCTCAAAGATTGATTTAAAATTAGGGTGTTATCAGCTACGGATAAAGAAAAATGATGTACCTAAAGTAGCCTTCCAAACATGTTATGGTCATTATGAGTTTCTTGTAATGTAGCTTGGGTTAACTAATGCCCCTGCTGCATTTATGGATCTCATGAATCAGATATTCCATCCATATCTTGATAAGTTTGTGGTTTTCTTCATTGATGATATTTTGGTTTTGATTTACTCGAGGACCAAGAAGAAACATGGTCAACATCTACAGATTATAGTGCAGACACTAAGAGAAAGAAGATTGTATGCTGAGTTTTCAAAATGTGAATTCTGGCTTCAAAAACCGGCATTCTTAGGACATGTAGTCTCAAGAGAAGGAATCTTTGTTGATCCCCATAAAGTAGAAGCTATAGTTCACTGGGAACGACCTAAGAATGTCACAGAAGTTAGGAGTTTTTTGCGATTGGCAGGTTATTATAGAAAATTTGTTAAAGGCTTTTCTCTGTTAGCTGCTCCACTGATGCGTTTAATGAGGAAAGATGTCAAGTTTGAGTGGGATGAGAAATGTGAGCAGAATTTTTAAGAATTAAAGAATTGTCTCACCTTGGCTCTAGTGTTAACACTACCTATTCCTGGGGAGGGATATGTAGTATTCAGTTATGCCTCCAGACAAGGGTTAGGCTGTGTTTTGATGCAAAATAGGACGGTAATTGCTTATGCTTCTTAGCAACTTAAGAAGCATGAGATGAATTATCTGACCCATGATTTAGAATTGGCTACCGTAGTATTTGCCCTGAAGATTTAGAGACATTATCTATACGGAGAGAGGTGTCAGATTTTTTATCTGAGATAAAAAGATGGCTTGAACTGATCAAGGATTATGATTTGATTATTAATTATCATTCGAGAAAGGCCAATATGGTGGCAGACGTTTTAAGTAAGAAATCTTCAATGATAATGGCGTATGTTCGGTCAGCATACCTTCCATTGTTACTAGAATTAAAGAGCTTATAAGTGACACTAGAGTGTGGTCAAGATGGCTCGATGTTAGCCAATTTCATGTAAGGCCGACACTAAGAAAGCACATAAAAATAAAGCAGATGTAGCATCCAAAATTAGTAAAAGTCTGCCAAAGAATTATGGATGGTAATGCTAAAGATTTTTACATTTCTCAAGATAGAGTTTTAATATTAAGAGGTAGGGTATGCATACCCTCCGAAGGTGAATTGAGGAATGCCATCCTGGAAGAAGCTCACTGCTCGGCTTTTGCAATGCATCTTTGTAGCACAAAAATATATAGAACTATAAGGGAGAACTACTGGTGGTCTGAAATGAAGAAAGACACAGTAGAATTTGTTGCTAGGTGTTTGACATGCCAGTAGGTTAAAGTTGAGCATCAGAATCCAACAGGGACACTTTAACCCGTACCAATATGAGAGTGAAAATAGGAACACATCGTGATGGACTTTGTGGTAGGACTGCCATGTAATCAAGCTAGACATAATGTAAAATGGGTAATTGTGGACAAATTGACTAAGTTTACACACTTTCTGCCCGTTAAATCTAAGTATTCGATTGAAAAGCTAGCAAGATTATATGTGATAGAAATTATTAGGTTGAATGGTATACCTGCTACCATTGTATCAGATCAGGATCCAAGATTTATATCTCGATTCTGGCCTAGTTTTCAGAAAGCCATGGATATGAGATTAAATTTCAGCTCAGCCTTTCACCCTCAGAAAGAACTATCCAAACACTTAAAGATATGTTGTAAGGGTGTGTACTAGAGTTTCAAGGAAGTTGGGCTCTATATTTACCATTGACTAAGTTCGCCTATAACAATATTTATCAGTCCAGTATAGGAATGGCACCATATGAAGCACTGTATGGGAGAAGATATAGAACGCCTTAATACTGGAATAAAGTGGGCGAAAGAAAACTAACCAATGTTAAATTAATTGAAAGCACCACTAAGAAAGTGAAGATTATCCGAGAAAGATTAAAGGTAGCTCAAGACAGACAGAAGTCATACAAGGATAATAGGCAAAAAGATTTAGAGTTTGATGTTAGCGAGCAAGTGTTTTTGAAGGTATCATCCTGAAAAGGGGTGATTCGATTTTGGAATCAGGGGAAGCTTCACCCGAGGTTTACTGGACCTTTTAAAATCATAGAAAAGATCGATCTAGTAGTATACATGTTAGAGTGACCATCAGAGATGCAGAAAGTTCATACTGTTTTTCATGTGTCGATATTAAAGAAGTATATTCCTGACCCTTTCCATATTATCAAACTACCTCTTATTAAGCTGAAAGAAGATTTGAAGTGTGAAATTCAGCTAGTCGCTATCATCGATCATCAAGAGTGAATACTTAAGAACAAAACCATCCCTATGGTAAAGCTTTTGTGAAGGAGTAATGCTATTGAAGAGATGACATGGGAGCTCGAGCTTTAGATGCAGCATTAATATCCATATCTATTTTAGTAATAAGGTACGTAGAATTTTAGGAACAAAATTCTTTTAAAGGGGTAGAGTTGTGAGTCCCGTACCTAGATCCTAAGGATATATCGATAATTTTATATTTTCACTGTACATATAATTATGCTTGGATTGAACATAGTTAACATGTCATCGCATCTGTATAATTATTTTGAGGATCTGAGTTGGTTAAGATTGAGTTTTGAAGTTGTAAACACAGTGGAACCCCAATGATATTTTCTAAATTTATGGAGGATTTAAGTGAATTTTTCCTATTTTTGCAAATTCGGTCGACTGAATAGGGTAATTCGTTCATCAAAGTTTTGAGGACTCTTTAGAAAATATTTGATCTTAAATTCGTTCAAACTAGGGTTATTCTTTCGATCGAATTGAACTTTGTTTGAACGAGTTAGGATTCGTTTGAACAGTAATATAAAAGTCCCCTGACTTTTGATAGTATCAAAGGATTCGTTTGAACGAACCTTGATTTGTTCGATCGAACGACTGCAAAATAATGATTTTTGCTCTCTTCTTCTCCTCACTCTCTCTCACATTCTCCACCTTTACTCTCTTTAACTTTCACCCCAAATCTTGCTACATTTTTGATCTCTCACTATCCTTCACCCACATTTTGTATTTTTAACTCCCTGTGAGCATCAATTTGTCAAAAGAAGCAAGGAAATCGCAAAGGAAGCAAGTTAGAGTTTCGTGCTCAATTGGGGGTTTACCACTTCTAAGCGAGATTGAAGCAAGCCAACGATACCATGAGGTAAACAACATCATTTCTAACACGTTTGTGCCTTTCATTTTGTGTTTTATCAATTTTTGGGTACATAGGTTTTACTGTTCATCCAAAAATTTTTCGTCATTTTTATTGCATGTATTTGGGTTTTTACGCATTATTCAGGTTATTGTGAAGTTGGGTAAATCATTAGGCAGCTAAAAATGAGAATTTAGAAAATTTAGGTGGGTGTGAACAGTAATTAGGTTATTATTTCGACGGACAGATAGGGTCCACTTATCGAAATTATAAAATCGAGTTGAAATGCGCTATTTTAGCTGTAATATAGGTTCGTAGTGATAAAAAAATTGATAATTGGATGAATATCGAGGATTTAGTCGAATTAACATATTAACTGACTTTAGTAACCCTGAGTAGAATGCATTGCACGCATACGAGTCTTATTCATGTTTTAGAATTGAGTATTTATATGTTTTGAATATATGTGTTTAGACACTAATACACGCACAAGGAACACGTTTGAGGTGCTAAAAAACGAGGGGAACTAG
>JAVXUL010106802.1:0-18857 GCA_035590515.1 Trichilia minutiflora
GTTCTATACCCTCTCGTGCACAATCTATCCACGAAGACATGCACGAACACTCTTGAGGGATTTACTATTATGCCCACGATGCTAAGGAACGGGTTTCACAGCATATCCCTACAAATATACTGGCAAGTCTGTGAAACTCATCATTGATCGCACCATAGCTAATAAGGTATAATTCCTCCTTTCAACTACACCTTTCAATTGTGGTGTATAAGGAGGAGTCAATTGGAAACCAATTCCATTATCTTTCAAAAAATTTTGAAACTTCATACTCAAGTATTCACCTCCATGATCTGATCATATATTTTTAATACTCTTTATAATTTATTTCTCTACTTCATTTTTGAATTCTCTAAACATTTTAAAAGAATCGAATTTGTATTTTATTAAATATATATACTTATAACGTGATATATCATCGATAAAGATAATAAAATAATCAAATCCTCCTCTGATTTTGGTGCTAAACGGTTCACATACATCAGTATATATGAGTTTTAATAGCTCTTTTTCTCATTCTCCTTTACCTTTAAAGGGAGATTTGGTCATCTTACCCTGAAGACATAACTCACAAGTTGGTAAGAGTTCTAAATCTAGTGAACTCAAAAGTTCACTTGTACCAAGTTGAATCAATCTCCTGTCTCTAATATGACCCAATCTATGGTGCCATAGATATTTAGGATTTGTCTGATCATGAATTCTTTTATTTGTAATTGATTTGATTGAATGACTGTCACTCAATTATAGAATATATAATCCATTTATATTTACTACTTTGCCCACCAATACATTTTGAAAATGTAATAAAAACTCATTTTCAGTAAACTATACACTGTAACCATATTTATATAGTACATTTATTGAAATGATGTTTCTAGTGACATGAGTAAAATACAACACAGAATTTAATCTCATAATGTGTCACTAGACAATCTAAGTTCACAACATCCTTTGACTTCAGCAGTAACTATTTCACTATTAGCCATTCTAAGCACGATCTCTCCTCAAGACAGTACTGAACAATTTTGTAATGTCTGTTGTGAGATACAAACTTGAGATGTAGCTACTAAATCTAATATCCAAGAATGATGATCTAAAGTAACACTTAATTCATAATCGATCATCATACAGTTACATGAACCTTCTATAAGGTAATGAGGATAGCTCCTCATTATATGTTCCATTTTTCCCAACAGAAAATAATTTTCTTTTAGATTTTTGAATTATTCCTGGCAAACTTTTAGAAGTCATAAAAATTTCAGCAGAACACCGTTAACCATTTTATTTTTTGCATCAATATATCACATTATTTTGAGACATTAAAAAGAAACAAAAAAAATTTATTAATGATCTTGTACTTGTATATTAATCAATAATTTTGATTTATACAAATTCAAACAATTTTGAATAATAACCATTAAACAATTTAATAGTTATTAATAAATGCTAATCATATTAGCTCTTATTGTTTAATTTGAATCATATACTCCTTAAATAGGACATAAAAGTGTCGTTGAAATTTTGCTATTATTATTAATAGGGAATCAACATCTTATCAGAATTAACCAACCTCACATTTTAGAAATCTTGATCACTTAACCCTAGTAAGTAAGAAACTCATTTTCTTTTACATCTTTATGTAAGATTTGATTCTTTGTTTAGCCCTAACTTCGAATGCCTCACATTTTGACAATCTTGGCACCCTTGGCCAATTAAACCCGAGCCATTGTGCCTTCTTAAAGTATTATTTTCACCTCTCCTTCATATAATAGAAATCTTGGTCAAGGTAAAAATAGCCACCCAAGAACCAAACAACGGATTTCTATAACACAAATCAATATCCCTCACATAATAGAAATCTTGGTATATCAATTTATGTCAAAGAACTCAATGTCATCCTATAATGGGAGGTTAGGATTTAATAATTATTATAGGGAGTCATTAACATTTTAATAAACCATTTATTAAAGATTTTAATCAAAACATTAATAATATTCATTCATCATATTAATAAATATTATTTTTTATAAAATAATTTTAATCAATTTATAATATTCATTCAACTTTTGAATAAATATTATTTTTCTTAAAATAATTTTATTATTAAAATATTTTAAATAAAATTTTGAACAATTTAAAATTTTGTTATGGAAAACATTTGGCAAAAATACTTTACTCATCATATGAATAAATTTTTTAAAACAATTTTCAAAAATAATTTATTAATTATATGAATAAAATCTTTAACTTACAAAAGCATGATTTTATTAACAATTCTTTCATTGTTACTCTATATGTAACAATTACATATTTTAATCTACAAATCATATTTCTCATTTTGAAAAATAATTTTTTCAATATATGCTTGTGCTTCAAAAACCTTGTCTTATAATTTTTATGGTATTTATGTTTTAAGGACAATAATCCTTCTCATACAAGAAGCATGTGCTTGTTAGAAAATTTGAATTGGGTAAACAATGCTAACTGGTCAAATTAAGCCAGTCATTCATTGAACTGGTTAACCCTTATGTTGACATGATTAACGTGTCACACCAATTTCAATATTAATACCAAGTACTAATGTTAATTATCAAATCTAATTTGGGAACCTAAGCCTAATGTTTTGGTTTCTATCTATCTACATTTCAATATATATAAGTCTACATTCACATGTATCAAATGCATATTTAAATCATGTGCAACCAGCATATACATACATAACAAACATATATGCATACACTAAGTCAAATATATCTAAGATAGTCATATATATCCACTATATACATTTTATGCATTTAATCAAGATTAAATACATCAACAAAATATACAAGCTTAGTAATATGCATTTAAATCTTTTAAATACATATTATTATATTTTCTATGCAACCAATATTGTAAACAAGCAAAAACATGATTATTTATTTATCATATAAATTAAATAACTACCATTTAATTTATTTATCATAAAAATAAATTATTCAATATTTAATTTATTTAACAATTAAATAAATCAAATGAATAATATATATACATATATTTAACATTTAAATACACACAAACACTCAAACACACACACACACACACACACATATATATATATATATATATATATATTTACAAACATACACAAATATGTTGGTATAATCATCCATTACACAACATTTATTAAGTATATCAAACACAAAATAATTTTGTATTTAAATATTATTAATATTTTTTTCGGATAAAGTCAATGTGTCGTTTTATTAAACACATTAATAAGTGATCAATATAACTCAAAATATGAGTCAGGATATGTTCGATGTTTGAAAATACGAAAAGTGTCAAAAAATATTTTGTAGCAGAAATGGAGGAAATGGGCTTGCACGGTAATGTGTGGCATGTCCTACACATTTCATACCACTTGAAGGTTCTATAGCTTAAATCATACTTGAAATATAAGTTTTTGAGCTAAAAACCTTAGGCTACATATGTTAAAAACAATGGATAATTCAAGTAATTACCTTAGGGATTTTGTTGCTCTTGTTCTAAGGATGATTATTTGATGAAGACCAAGCTTAAAGCTATAAGCTCTCTTCACTTGAAACCATCCTCAAATCCTCAGCACCATGGCTGAACCACAAGGGAGAGAAAGACCCATTTTTGAATCCAAAAATTAAAAGAAAATGATAAATATCAAAATATTTATATTTTCCATTTCTTTTCTATTTAATTAATTATGTGTTTATCTTATAAATATAATAATTAAATGGAGCTAATGTGATACAAACAAACTCATCTTATATGTGTGTAACCATGCAAAGTGGACCAATGAAAATTTAAACACAAAAGTAAATTTATAAACCAATTATAATTAAACATGTGTTTACATTTTGGCCATTAATAAAAACCTATTTTTATTTCATTATTTAACACCTAAATAATTTATTTAATAGACAAATTAATTAATATAATGGATTAAATAAAATTCATAATTATGGTATAATTATCATAATGCCCTCGATCATATTTACATAAAAGGATAAAATGGTCTTTTTTCACCTAAATTAAACACTTTAATTTAAATTTTATTATTTTATATGTTTGATAATAACAATTATCAAATTAAATATATAATTTATAATAAATTACACATATGTATCATATGGGGCAAAATGTTCATTTTACACTAAATTAAACTATTTAATTTAGTTTTATCATTTTGTCTTAAAATCATATTTTAATATATTTGATAATTATTATTATCAAAATTTGAAAGTAATTTACATTAAATTATCTTTTTAACACATTAAAAAGTATTTTATACATATAACACTTATACGTATCGGTTTCAACCTTTTTTATATTATCATGAGGGTGCTAGCCCTCTCTTGATAATATTTATCTCTCTCTCATGTAAAGAAGCATTAGAGGATCTTGGTAGATCATAAAGGTTCACTGTGACTCAGCCATGAACAAATGCTGAATATTTCGATTTTGAATATTTTAGTTGCTCATCGACTATGGTTAGTATCTAGCAATGCGACATAGTCCCTAAGTCACAATAAAAAAGTATATTCATCAAACATTTCATCGATTGCACGTAACATGTGAGTAATATCCTTCCAACGTCATATCCCAATTGAGGTAGGGTTAATGGACTATCAAAACCCTAACCTTAATCCATCTTCGAATTGTTGATCATATGTCATTATTATTTTGCAATACCCATAGGCTTATAATCAAGACATCATATCGATATTTGATTAAAAACTCGACTCAAACAGAGGCAATAATAATTCTCAATCCAATGTATTGAGCTAAAGGATTCCATCTTGACTATCAATCGAACACCTACATAAACAAAGCATACCCAAACCGACTTCTTGTACAATGCATGATTAACCCTGCACATATACATCGTATAAAATATACTTATCCATACAGAGTCCAATTCTAAATGTTTCAAGTCAAAGGATTACGTCGCACACTATTATAATCTATTGATAAGTCATTGACTACATACATACCATGTGATTCATCGACATTCAATCTCACTTAATAAATAGTTCACCAACTATCAACCCACACTAATGCCCTTATGGCCATACTCATATTGTTAGATCGCATATATTATCATATAATATCATTAGGCAGCATCTAGTATGCCTATAATGTGATATAATTGCCTAATCTATATCACGTAGGTAAGAAACGATGTGATAATTTTTTTAATAATTAAATAAAATTATCTGGATAATTTACATATATTATTTATTCATTGTATGAAAAATAAAGGAAGCAACTAACATATGTAAATAAAGAACTACTTCTTTCATTAATATATAAAAATTATACAAGATCAATAGTCCTAAAACTGACAATATGAATAGTTTATAGGGTAAACACTAACATATTAGAGTATTTGTGATGGAAGGATTGAATTACATCAAAACTAATACCGAAAATGTTCATTGTTGAAGTTTTGTATTTCATAGTATGAAGGCCATATTGTATGGTTAGGTGTCAATATTGATTTGTAGACATATTTAATTAATATTACAAAAGATTAATCAAGTAAAAAAATTAAAGAGTTTAATTCGGGATATAAAAGAAATTAAAAAAATTTAATTTGGTTATATCATCTACTATTGATTTTACATTAAACCTATTGAGTCTTTTTCATAATTAGCTCTATTTTTTCCTATTTATTTTATACATCACTTTAATGTATTAAGCTAAGACAATTTGATTAGTTAACTTATACTTAATAATGGAATAAGTGATGTATGTTAACATTTTATTATAACAAATGAAATGTTGACAAGTGGCTATATCTTAACCTTACACCTAGTTTACAAATAAATTGTGGATATATATGTGATGTGTTTGAATTTCGTCTACTTATTTGGCAACATAATTTTCATATATTTAATTTAATTAATGATTAATTAAAATCGAAAAATATAAAAAGAAAATTATATTTTATTTTTCTTTTTAATGAAAAGTGAAAAGGAAATAAATTTTTGGGTTTTTACTCTTTCTTTGCTGCCACCTTCATCTTAGCCTATGGTGAATGATTTTTCATCTTTTTGATTAATTGAAGAGTATTTTAAGATACTTATGAAGTGATTTAATTAGGTGTAAAGCCAATCTCAAGTGTTGAAATAAGTTTTCCAAGAGTTGGAAACCTAAAGTTTTATTAGAAAACCTAGAATCATTCAAGTTGGTGTTGATTGATTCTACGAAAGCCTAAAGAGAAACCAAGGAGTCAAGGGCATCACTTGATAGAGAAAAAGCTATTTTGGTCCTCTCAAGCTTCAAAACTTAGCAAAAGGACAACAAGGTTGGCATATAAAAAAGTAAAATTGTAAAGCCTTTTAAATGATCATATGCAATTCAATTCCTAGATCCATTGGTATGCAAACTTTTTTTCATGTTTTAGGAAACATGACATGCTAAAATCTTACAAAGTTTTTAACCTTTGTCTATATGTCACGCCCTAAGCCTAGGAATTGATCACATGATAATCGTCGCAAATCCAATAAATGCATTCTATTAGTTAAAATACATTCTAAAGATACACAAAGTATTAAAAACTATTTTTGAATTTATTTACAAACATAAACAAAATCTTATAGTTTTTTAGATATGTTCAATCGATATGTAAATCAACATTATATTTCAATACAAACTTCTTTTAAATATTTCTTATTACAATAAATACTTATTCAAAATTAACTCACTAAAATAAATACTCAATTTTTATTCAGTGAACCATATTATATGGAAATAGGTTAAGTACTTGAAAAATATGCTAAAAACTCTTATCAGTTTAACTATACTTGCATATAACTGTACTATCCTAAAATGTGGGGAAAAATGTGAGTATTTGAAAAATACTTAGTGAGGATATATGAAAACAAATTTACATATATGAAATCATACAAATGGTTCGCTAAAAGTCCTCATAGTCCAATAAATCAACATTTACTCGATTTATCCATAAACAAAAAGTGTGACATAAAATATAGTTAAATAATTTCTTCAATAAAAATCAAGAAACCAATGCCTCTCGGTATATAGGATTCTATTCATAACCAATAAAGGTGATATTGTAATAATATGCTATGTTTTATAAGATTATTGGATCATATGGATGACCTACTCTATTTTATGTTGTGTGATCGATCCTTACTCTTGAGCCTATTGGATCATATGGATCACTCATCCTATTTTATGCTACATGATCAATTCTTACCCTTAGGACTATTAGATTCCTTCTATCCTATTTTATATTACATAAAAATCCTCACCCTTAAATAATTAACAACAATGGCTCATATGACTAAATCAACATCAATGGTTTATAATACTAAATCAATAAAATCATAACATACAAGGTCGAATAGACACATATGGCATATGAGGCTAAATAAATAAAATTATGGCACACAAAGCTAAATCAATAAAATCATAGCATAAAACATTGGTGCTCTAGTCATGTTCATAAAAATTTATTATTCATACAATTCCACAATATATCTGGCATCCTACTCTCAAGAATCCAATAATCAAATATATCATAACTAATTTAAAATCATTAAAAGATTAATATTCACAGTCAGTATTTGGCCTCAAACGTATGTATAAAAAAATGTTAAAAAATAACATAAAATCATCACCTAAATCTATCACAAACAAAGAAACCACCATCTAGTTTCCACCCAATCAAATGACCATCGCCTCCTAACACAAATCATATAAAAGCTTTCTATTTTTTTAAAACTGTAATATTCTGTATCTCGATTTAGGGGTAGTTTAGTAAATAGAAATAAGCTAGGGGTATTTTTGATAATTTAGATATAATTACTATAGAAGTATCAAAATTAGTATTGGTTGGTACCGAATGAAAGCTTGTAACATCTAAATGATCATACCATAAACGACGCTCGAATTGCATAAGTATTGAGAGAGTTTTGATATTTTCTAACTAAATGGGCAAAATTATGACTCGATTTCCAAAGCACCACCCCTGTAGTCAATTTTTTTTTTTGAATGTTTTGAGATTGGTAGGATGTTGATAATGTGTAGAGTTCAACGCCATAAATGGCTCTTAATTTGGATAAGGAATGATGAAGTTATGATATTTTTTGTGAAAAATCGAATGAAAAACGGTCGAAAATAAGTGGAAATAGAAATTGATGATGCGAAAGATTTTCTAAGAAGAGGGTAAACATTTTGGTGATGAATTTTGGAGTGGAAAATAAAGTCTGTTATGGAGACAAATAGCGAAACAGAAGTCGGAATGTAAAACAAGATGAGAAATAATCATTTTGTCCCTGAAGAGTAATTTTATCTCGAAATGACCATTCTACCCCTGATACCTATGAATAGGCCATAGGGGTTCATTTTTGTAGGGGAGAAAGAGAGAGAGAGGAGAAGAGAAGGGAGAGAGGATAGGAGAGAGAGAGTAAAAAGAGAAAGTATATTTCAACTATAACTTTGCGCACACACGTTGGATTGATGCACCGTTTATGCCATTGGACTCGTGTCAATGGGAGGCATCAGCTTCTGGTTTTAGGTTATCAGAAAATTTGCTAGAATAGTATCTAGATTTCACTGTAGCTATGGTAAATGTTATTTTTTTTCACATTTCAACATCTAAAATCGGATGTTTTACCTCATAAAAGCTGGCTAAACTCTTGGTGAGTAGATCTCATTATGAAACCTATATTTTTCAAGAATATAAGAGAATAATATAGATTAGATTATGAGTTGATTGATTCTGAATGATTAGCTTGAGCTTTTTGTGTTGTGATTGATAACATCAAATTATTTATAATGTTATGATGTTGAATGTTCTATTATGGGGTTCATTAGGCTTAAAATATAAAAACGATTGGTTAAGAGTACTTAGCACCTCAAGTGTTCGATGAAAGGTCTAAGTGATAGGAAATGTCGACATCTTATGAATTCAATGATTAAGAATATTGCTGTGAACAATGCGATGCATGTTGGGGTGAATGAATTATAAAATTTTCTATAGAGATGTATACAATGGCATAAAATATAGGGAAACATGGCGATTGCATATTAAGTATTCGATAAAATATTGAAATGATGTGTGGATCGATATAGTAATAACGAATGGCTTGAGATGTATAATGGCATGAGTTGTAAGAGTCGTGGACCATTGTCTGATAGATGTAAGAATGATCGAGGTTAGTGAGACCAACTATGACTTTTGGCTTGAGAAATTTTATTTTTACTATTATAATATGACAATAGAGCTAGATGTTCCATAGTTATATATACATACTATGAGATGTTATCTCTAAATCGCTTTATGTGATTGAACTTTAAACTTGTAAGTGTATGTGAATTAGTGATGCAGAGTAGTATCATTACGAATGCAGCAATCGTTACCTAGATAGTATTGACTTGTTTTATGTTAGGTTGTATGTGAAATCATATACGATAAGTTATATACCGTGTGACTTGATTTTATGAGGTCCCCAATTATTGATGAATGTACTTGAGAGAGATTTAGGGAAATCAAGAGGCTGGTTATAGATTTATTAAATTATATTTGGCATGTGGTTATGAAACGAGATATTCATATGCATATGTATTTGTATGATTATAAATGTGGATGTGATAACGATATGTTTATGTCAATATAGAAAGAAAGAAAATGCGTTACGTTGATGATGACTTCGCCAAAAGGCTAATGTTATATAATCTGAGACGGAACAACCAGTGAATCAAGATGATTTCAATGTCATGATTTTAACTTGGTGAGCCACCATAATAGCTTTGGATCTTGTATGTTGATTTTAATAATGGTAGATTTGGTTCATGATACCTTGCATTGGTATTGTGTTCCCTTAGTTAGAGCAACAACTTCTTCTCCTAGTAAAGAATAATAAGTAGGTAAGGTATTATAAAATACCTATATTTGATATTGAGGGAAGGAGATTGTTCTATATGTGTGTATGCTAAATAACGATTTGTGTGATATTTTGTTAGTTTGTTTTAACTTAAATATATGTTATGCTTTAAAATGTTAGAAAGATTTTATACATTGATGTATAAATGGCAGACGATAGATTTGTAATTGTGATGGAAACCAGGAGGCGATTTTCTTGTTTGGGATTTATTAGTATGTTTTGTGACTTTATTATTTCATAACCATAATTATGACTTCTTCTCATGATGATTTGGATTTCTTTTTGATAATGAGTTATACTCCATTTACAACCATATGCACATGTATATAAAAATATGGGTTATGATCCCTTATCTCAGAGTTAAAGATACAGGCGAGACCCCTATCTCATAGTATATATTATGGTTGCCTATCAGATATTGCGGGCCATGATACCAGAGCTATAGATGTGTTGTGTTATTGAGAACCTTTAAAAGTGTTGATGTGATAGATCTTCTCTATAATTTTTTGATGGTACTAAGCCTACGAGAAGGCCTAATTTGGTTATAGATATGAGATGAGGGTTATATAGATATGATGGAATGTTTTTTCTTATTATAAGTTTTTATGTGATGAAAATATGTAAGAAATGACAATTATCTATACTAGTACAAAAGGAACAAGAAAGGATTAAGAGTTAATTCCCGTGCATACGCTATTATGATATGATTAGAGCGACATTATGAGATATATTCATATGTATAAGGTTAGATGTGAATTATAAATGGTTTATGGTACAAAGTATTATCAAGGTCAGATTATTATGGTAGATATACATGAGATGCTATGTGTACAAGTTTTCAGGTGATTGGAATGGTTATTAATTGTCCATTATAATTGTATACCTGCACGTGTTCCATTGTATCATATATATTCTTGTATACATGCATATTTTCATTTGCATATAGAGAAAAAGACAGATGTTACCTATTTAATTCATGAATCCAGACAAGATTATCCCTCTACCCGATCAAGTGCGTAGCCCTGGGTATGGACTATCCCTCTATCCTGTTAAGTGCATAGTCCTAGACATAAACCAGAGATAATATGTGCATGGCATTCAAAGATAGACATAATACGTGCATTATAGACCAATTCTTATGAGCTAATGTTTATGATGAATGAACATCTTTTATTTCATAGGATCAATTATGATGATGTACACGCTCTTTATATATTTAATAATATGTATATCTAGGGATGTGAATGCGTTACGTGTGTTTGTGCTAATTATTTAAATTAGGTTCATTCTTTTATATGATAACTTCATGTATGTTTTAAGCTACTTACTAAGTCTTTTGCATTACATTATTAGTTTGGTAGTTATGTCTCATATGCATTTTTATAATCCATATAAAATGGATAATGAAAGACATTCATTTCAGTAAGAGGCTTAAGAGATAAAGCCAACCTTGTTTCCTGTCGGTCATAATCCGTGGATTTCGGGCTATGACAGTTATTGTGTGTGACCCTTTGAGTTCATCATAAACTAGATATGAACTGATACAAATCCTTTTATATCACTTCAATACAACTCATAATAATCAAAGTTCTCAGTGATCATGAATGACGTCTAGTAATATGTCATACCCCTTAGAACACAGAGAATATAATTTTAGATAAATCTATATAGTCGTACTTCCATGTAATAAAGTCCCTCTGTTTTCGACTCCAAGTCGAGTGCAAGTCATGAAGTAGTCAAACCTTTAACTCAATCATAAGATTAAAAAATCAATCATAAATAGGATTTGCAAATATGAAAACTCATTTTTAGAATCCGTACACTTTGGCCAGAGATTTTGATCCCCATGTATAATATTCCTACTTAGAATCTCAAGCTCAAATATCTGAGCCAGGAGATTCTATCTTGATCATCACTTGTTCTCATACAATAAAAACACATTACCATCAAGTTTCTTTCATCAGACGTGACTAACCGAGTACGATATACACAAATGAACAATATATCTCACTATAGATAGCAGCTGTAATGTGTCAAGTTAAAGGACCAGTAGTATACTAGTACGATTGTATGATGAATCATTGATTGTGGATAATCACCTATGTGATTCATCACGTTTGGTAATGTTTAGTAATACGTTCTCAAATGTAATTCCTATGTTTATGGTCTTATGACATGATACTCATCACCTAACTATTAGCATCGAATACTAATCAATCATACAATGTCATTGTTGTCATGCCTCGACCCTAGCCGACCACGTGGCAATCATCACGAATCCCAAAAATACATTCTATCAATTAGAATACAATCCTAGGATATACAAGGCATTAATACCTGTTTTCAAAACCCATTTCCAAAAATAAAAACATAATATGAAGAATTACCAATCATATGTAAATTAACATCTATATTTCTATAAAATATATAACACAACAAATATTTCTTAAAATATCTATTTCAATGAATTATTGGTGAAGCCAAAAGTATACAAAATCATCTATATAAGGTTATTCCTATTCAGTGGACCATGATACATATATCTGAGTCAAGTACTTGAAAAACTAAATAGAACTCTCACTCCTGCTATATTATGTCGCACCCGACTATACTAACCTGAAATAGGGAAGTGAGGGGTGAGTATTTGAAAAAATACTTAGTGAGTAGACAATAAAATAATATAACAAATGAAAGCATTCACTGATTACGAAAATCAAGCAAATGTGATGTGGCACAGTACTTATGATTGAGAAAGTCAATAAAAAATCAGACATATGTATAACCCCTCAGTCTATAGGATTCTATCCACTCTCTCTGAGCTGTATGGCTGATCTGTAATCATGTATGAGGATGTGCACCCATGTAAATATATATGGCTAGCTTGCTATAGCCTGGATATGTTAGATCCCACCCATCCAATCTTGGACTGCATAGGCAATCAACATTCCTAGGTCTATTGGATTCCACCTGCTCCACCCTGAGCTGTATGACCTATTCTTACCCTGGGACTATTGGATTCCACTCACTCTTCTCTGAGCTGCATGACAAATCCTCTCTCATATGAAATCACTAACATGGCACATAATTTTGAAAATCAATATTGGTGGCTCACAAGGCCAAAATCAATATATCCATGGTACTCAAGGCCAAAATCAATGAAATAAAACATAGTGGCACTCGAGGTCAAATAACAACGATGGCACCCTAGCCATTATACATACTCAATTATGCCACATTCACATATCAATTTAAATCATCATTTGCAATTGGCTTCTGGCCTCAAATCCATAATCTCATAACATCATCAAATAGATATGCACAATAGGCCTCCGGCCTCACATTTATGGCAATCAAAGATTCATAACAATCCTATCTCTATCATAAAGAAGGGGCCAACCCAGCCACCACACAATATTTTTTCAATGCCTCCTTATTTCAATTATGTATCCATATACATATACAGTAATTCATTACTATCATCTTAAACATAAATTATATAATCAATCATAAATAATATCAAATGAGGTGAAGGTAAAGAGGTGTATCCACTCACCGTTTTAGGATGGAAAACTACCCATTGGATGTCTTCCTTGCGACGGCTACTCTCGAGTCTCAACTATCGCACCTGGATATATATATATAAATACAGATTCAACGATCTGTCACTATATACATGCATGATCATGTTCTCTCTTTCTCCCTCTCCCTCTCTCTCTCTCTACTTACTGCCTATACTTGTTTTAACTCCACTTTCATGTCATTTTTAGTTATTTCAATACCAATAGAAGTACAAACCCTCTAATTTATCAATCTAGTTAATAACTTAGAAAACCTCCAATTCTAAGGTTATGTAAACAATGTTCCAAGTTACCTATTTCTCAATCTATGCAAAATAATACTCAGAATAGAGAGATGAGTTAAAAAATAAGCTTACCCGAGCTTGTAAGTGAGTTTTGAGGCCCTTTTTTGGTGTTTCTCTTTCTTTGGCTACTGTTCACCCATGACTCTTCTGTGATGATTCCTCTTGAATCATTGGTCAGAGCTCCGATTAGAGGAGGTTCTTGAATTCTGGTGTTGATTCTAAGGTCATTGTAAGTGAAATTGTGAAGTTTGGTGGAGATTTGACTGAGGGATGGTTTGGAAAATGAGAGAAAAGGGTTTTCACACAAGAGAGAAAAGAGGAGGAGAAATAGAGGAAGATGACCCATATGTTCTGCATGTATAAGGCTCTGAAATGACCAAAATTCTCCTCTGAAATATGCCCAGACGTGCGACATGTCACCATGTATTGAACATGCCCTTTATATATCAATACTTCTTCACAAAAAAGGGTCATTCATGTTCCAGTATATCAATATATGAATAACCTATATATTGATACTTCCAATCGAGGATGGGTTCCAGGCTCAAAAATGTCCCGAGTATCGATACCTTATTCTTTACTATTCACAGAGTATCGATACTTCAGTCTTTATCGTTCATCATGACTTTAGGGTATCGATACTTGTTTCCTTAAAGTATTGATACTTTGATGTCACTATTTATAAAGTATCGATACTTCCTGCCTTGCGCTTGAGTATCGATACTTCCAACAAAATTATTGATACTTCCTATTCTCCAGTGTCAAGTATCGATACTTCTCTTATTTTCTCTATTTTGGGATAATAACTTCAAATGACCATAACTTTTGACTGGAATATCCTCACGAAACCATAATATATCAATGGAAAGCTCTCTCTGAGCTCTATAAAATGATAGAGAACTTTTTCTCAATTAAAGAAGATTTTGGGGTTAAAAATATAATTTTTACTTATAGACTCATGTTCTATACCACACACTTTCTCAAAAATAAATTCAAGTTTACCCGCCATTTAATGCATAATCTACATTTGACATCATGTAATAAATCTCATGAGGGATTTACTATAATGCCCATAAACTAAGGGATGGGTTTCACAATTGTCCCCAATGACATTCCTTTAATCAGAAACTTATTTAAATGTATATTTAAATCATAGACTCTGTTCTCATATTTACAACATTTTATAGATAGAGTCTTGACACATAATACATAATTGGATATCATTTCGCATTATTACAATAATATAAAAAAATACAACTGAAGCAATACAAAATGATAGTAAAAAGTCATTTATAATTAATCGTAAATAACTTATAATTAATTACTATGATATATTTACTATGGATAATATCTCTGACCCTGTAATAAGATTAGGTCTACGGTATATCTCCAATACTATTATTTTATTTATAATATTCTATAATTTCATTGAGCAACTCAGGAAGAGTGTGCTCAATTTTATTTAAATTGTAATTATTCATAAACCCTTAATAACTTGGAGGCCGGAATTGAAGAATCAAATTCACTTTTAGATTGCGGGTCATTATAGTACACCATGCATTTAATTGTCCGATAATATTTATCATTTTAATGATATGGTCATTGGGCAGGACTCCCTCCCTCAATTTCATATTAAAAAGGGTGTTGCACATATCACATTCAAAACTTAAGAGTTCTCCATATACATCTCATGTAAGGATCTATGTATCTCATATGCAGTTCAGAGTCAGAGACCCACAGACACTTATTCTTTGAGTGTGATTTCTCTTCATCTATTTGGAGGAACACTTCCGTTAGCACAGGGGTATCTTGGCCTTCGGACAATTGGTTTGATCTTCTTCGGTGGGCCTCCTCTCATCTTCATCAAAAGGGAGATTTCAGGCATACTTTAGCTCGATTGGTCCTTTCTGTATCAATTTACTTTATCTGGTATGAAAGAAATAATCGAGTTTTTCAGCATATCCATCGTCCCTCTCAGTTAGTCATGGAGGATATCTACCACACAGTCAGAGACAGGATTTTAGAGTTAGCTCCAAGATATTTAGTTTCTTCTGATCTAGCTCGCATATGGTCTTTGAAGATTTAGTGGTTGTTTCTTGCTTTGTTTTTGGTTTTTACGTTGTAGTTTAGTGGTTGTTTTTCTTTAGGCCTGTGTGCCTACTTGGGTGTTTGTGTTTCTTGGTTGTTTTGCTTTAGGCCTGTGCACCCTTTGGGCGTCTGTGCCCTTTTTTGGGGCCTTTCAGGCTTTTGGGGTCGTTTTACCCCTTTCTCTGTACAGTTCTTTCTTTTATAATATTTTAACTTCTCCAAAAAAAAAAGTATCTCATATGCAGAAGTTTAACTCTCAAAATGGGTTTAAAGGTCCCGATTTATCAATACTAACATATAGATTCGTACTTTACGATTGTTCGTATGTCATTTATTGTATGCATCCTTATCTACCTGAGGAGCATCCTCCTTGTAAGACATCGGCATCTTATTGCCCAACACATAACCAATATCTTCATAATCTAAAATAATTTTTAGATTACAATGAAGTTTGGTCCGATGAACTGATTATTTTCTAGAATTTTTGAGAAAATATCTATCGATGACATATTTGTTTAAAAGTTGAGAGAGCTGGAGAAAACAGAAAATAATTTGTCAGTATATTGAATTATTAATAAATAAATTTAACAATTGAATATAATTAAAAAGAATTAAGTTGATCACATCAACTTTCACTATTTAATTTAAACCCTGCACTTCTTAACATAGGATTTAAAAGTTTTGTTGGAATTTTATTTTGATATTGGTAGAATCTAGTTCTCATTTAAATTAATGGACCTCACATATTAGAAATCTTAGACAATTAATCTAAATGAGTAAAGAACTATTCTTTTCTGTATCATATACATGGTTCGATTTTAATACTCTTTACCTTAATTTTGAACACCTCACATAATAGAAATCTTAGAGGAGGAACTTGATGTAAAAGAATTATTGGCTATCCTATAATGGGAGATAAGCATATGATAATTCTAAGAAGTTTTATTAACCAAGCTCTCATTTATTTGTATCTTAGACGAATACTCTCCCAACATAGATAAATTTATAAAGTGTCCCCAGAGTTAATCATTTTATTTGTCACACAAATAATGTATATTTATGAAATTGAATTTATTAGTCACACTAATAAATCATTATCACGTTAAGTTATAAATCTAGAACTTAACAGAATAATATGTTGCACAAAATTTCATTATAGATTTGGCTTGGATTATTCGTCTCACAAACAATTATGAATATGGTCAGTTTTTTAACAAATATTCAACCTAAGTGAACATTTTAATGTTTTCATATATATATATATATATAATAATTGCATCATTATTTCACATAAACAATAATATCTATCTATATTAGAGAGAGAGAGAGAGAGAGAGATCCATCTATCTTTATAGAAAATAATTTTGATAAACCAATCCCCCCCCCAGCCTGGTGGTGGGGATGGCAAATTCAATGGGTAATTAAGATTTGTTTAAAATTTCAAACAAATTTCTCATAACATATTATAAGAAAATTAGTTAAACATACATATAAAAATTATAATTAGGGTTTTCATAAACCCTAATATCATTTTACCAAAATAAAGGGTTATTAATGAAATATTAATAAATCAAAAGTTATTATTAATCATTATTTTAAGCATAATGATTGATCTAAATCAAAAAAATCAAGCATTAACCAATTATGAGCTAACCAAGTGAACTAGCGCATTTAATGCACTAACGTTGTTCTTTTATCAACCATGATTAAAATACACACACAAACATATATATATCCATTATCATATAACAAATATATACATACATATATATATACACAAAAATGAATTACCATATAATACGTTATTTACAACATATGTACATATCACTTATCATAATATATATATATATATATATATATATGCATATTAAATTAATTGGCTTAATAATCATGGAAGATAACAAGTATATTAATCATATTAACATACACTAACCTAAATAAATATTCATCAAATGAATTAATCAAATTCTAATCAATCAATTTTATATATACATATATATAAATTTATCAATTTAATACCATCACGGGAAAACATTAAGCCATTCATCTAATGATACCAAAACATTATTAACACTTAATAATATTTACTAATATTCAATTATACATGTTTAACATTTAAACATTTTTAATTGAAAGAAAAATGACCTTTTATACACATAAAGCTACCATGGCCGAATTTTAGGGTTCCACCATGATCATTATTATATTATCCCACGAAATAAACATAAAGGTGTTTAATGGGCTTGAACCGATGGGTTTGGATTGGGTCGGGCTGTAACATCCCGTGTTTTACTTCGAGGATATATTTATCATTTCTTACTTCTCCAGTTCATACATCTACATTCATTTTATGTCTCATGTGTATGTGGGTGTAATTCTAGGCTCAAATGGGGAATATTTAAGTGAGAGTTCAAAAAATTGGAGGATTCGATCGACCGAATTGGGTGATTCGTTCAACCGAAAGTTTGAGAACTCTCAGGAAAATTTCGGCTTTAGATTCGTTCAAACGAATGGGGGGATTCGTTCAATCGAATGAGAGGTTCGATCGATCGAAGTGTTGGTTCATTCGATCGAACATCATTTCGTTCGATCGATAATTTGCGAGCTCTCTGACTTTTGTAGACGCTAAGGAATTTGTTCAACTGAAATGTTATGCGTTCGATCGAAGGGGGTGGTTCGGTCAAACGAATCTTCGATTCATTCAATCAAATTAACGTGAATTGATAATTTTGCCCTCTTCTAGCAGCTTCCTCCTTAAGAAAACTTAAGGACAAAATGATAATTTCATCCTTTTTCTATAAATAGGGGTCAGGGGGGCGGATTTTTCATCTTTTCTTCCTTCCTCCTCTCCTCTCACGTTCTCCTCATCTCTCTCTCTAAATCTTTGCCAAATTTTTATCTAAATTTTGATTTCTCTTCGCAGACAGGTTACATTCCTTGCATCTAACCACCTGGGAGCGTCAATTTGGTGGTAGAAA
>JAVXUL010106829.1:0-18855 GCA_035590515.1 Trichilia minutiflora
TTTTAATGATATAATAATAAGCCCAACATTCATGATGGGCTTGGCCTTACTATTAAGGCCCCAATCTATTTAATAAAATTTAAACCAACACCTGTTGGCTTTCAGCTCATACGTCATCAAGCATCCCAATAATTTTTCAAGGGGAAGCTTGCTGAGGTCGTGAGCTTCTCTTATGGCTGTCACTTTTGCTTTCCATGACTTGGGCAAGCTTCTCAAAATTTTGTTCACCAAATTCATGTTTGAATATGATCTACCAAGAGACTTTAAACCATTTGTTATATCAGTAAAACGAGTAAACATATCTTTAATTGACTCATGACTTTTCATTTTGAAAAGCTCATAGTCATGCACAAACATACTGATTTTAGAGTCCCTGACTCTACTACTCCCTTCATGAGTGACTTCAAGTATGTCCTATATAGCTTTAGCGGTGTCACAACCAGACACACGATTATACTCAGGCCTATCTAATGAATAATAAAGCACATTCATTGCTTTATTATTTAACTAGAATTCAGCTTTCTCTTCGAGAGTCTACTCAGACTTTGGTTTTAATTTTCTCTCTCCAGAGGTTGTATCTATGGTTATAGGGGGTTTGTAACCATCCTCTATAATGGTAAAAATTTCAAAATCTAAGGTGCTTAGGAAAATTTCCATATGCTTTTTCCAATAAGCGTAATCAGACCCATTGAAGAAAGGTGGTCTGTTTGTATTTTGACCCTCTACTATCTGTGATGGAATGTTTGATGAGGATGCCATTGAATCTACTACTCACAGGCTTTTAATCCTATATGAAGTGAGTTTGGCTCTGATACCAATTAAAGTCCCAGATGGCAAAATCTAAGAGGAGGGTGAATTGGATATTTAAAAAATTTAAAGACAAAAACCAAAATGTTCGTGCAATGAATGTAGAGTGAGAAATTAAAACTCAAAGATACAACACACGATTTTTAAAGTGGTTTAACAACACGTTTACGTTCATTCTTCTCAGTTGAATCCACTCACACCAAGGATAACTATCTCCTTGTTTTATGAGTCAAGTAAAACCCAAATACAACTCCTTCTTTTATGGGTGAAGGGCAACCATAAATTACAACTTTCTTTAAAACGGGTGAAGTGCAACCCAATACAATAGTTCTTCTTATCACAGGTGAAGAGGAACCCAAAATTAATGCACCAAGAATTAATTACAACAAACTCTCTGAAAGAGTATATGCTCAATAAGCATAATTTCTCTCACTAAAAATTAATTACAAAGAATATATGAGAGAGAATAAAATAGAATATTACAGAAGAATGTTTGAAGCTTGATCAGTTTGTTCTTAATGCTCTTCAACAACCTTTTGTCTTTAAATCTCGTCAAATATATACCTTCATTCAATTTGTTTCCAACGGCTCTTTTATGGGCATTAGTGGTGCCATTAAATGAACCTAAACTAGCCGTTACAGACTTGATTTTTGCGAAGGTATCGATACATGTCCTCAGGGTATCGATACGTTTGAGTTGCAGAACCTAAAGATGTCGATACATTTACCATCGTATTGATATATTTTGACGTAAAAATGATGAAGTCCGTCACGAACGTGTTGATCCAAGTCTCAGGGTATTAGAACGTTTGAAAATTTTTCAAGGGTATCGATACGTTTGAGTTGAATGGTCAGGGTTCCAAAACCTTTTCACGTGAATGAACATGTCTTCGCTTTCAACATATCGGTACGTTTCCTAGAGGGAATCGATACGTTTAAGTTCAGATTGAAAGTGTCAATACCTTTGAGCTAAGGTATCGATACTCAGGCTCTGAATTGGCACTATAGCTTAAACGTGTCGATACATTTAAGTAACGTATCAATACGTTTATGCCTTGGTAAGCTTTCTTGACACTTTTGACTCATTTTTCTCACCTACAAAACATATACTCTCTCTAATCGACCAAGTGAAACTTATTTGTTCATATAACATTAAAATTATCACATATATGTCCATATAAAATTAAGATCATCACATATATGCATAATTCTCACTTGTTAAATAATTTTGGCATCATCAAAAACGAAGAAAATATCAGAAAGATCAATATGCCATCAACTTTATGTTAATATTAAAATTTATTTTACGGCATCAATCTCCCATAAACATATCAATCTCTCATTTTATATTATCATCAAAAATATCTTGGGGCCATCAGTATAAACATGTAATTATTACGTGTATATTAATAATTAAGGAATTGTTAATCAAACATGCATAATCAGTAAATTATATGCATATATATATATATATATATATATATATATGTATGTATACGTTGTTAATCAATATTGATTCATAGGATGAATGAATATTGAAAATATGCTTTCAATGAAAATTGTTAAAAAAAAATTTTAAATAGTTTAAAAATTATTTCAACAATATTTTAAAATATGTTATAAAATAGTTTTAAAAGAGATGTTTGAAAATTGATTTTAGAATAATATTTATTCATATGATGAATAAATGTTATTCAAGATTTAAAATATTTTATAGTTATTTTTAATAATTATGTGGTAAATAGTTTATTAAATATATTTGTGATTTTGTGAAATCATAAATATTAAAAATATGTGTATTATTAAACATGTGTATGACATAGGGTTTGAATGATATACATAAAAACTCCCTGTATAATTATTAAAACCCAACCTCTTATTGTAAGATGACGTGGAGGTCTTTGACATAAATTAGTATCCCAAGATTTTTATTATGTGAGAGGTATTGATTTGTGTTATAGAATTCCGTTATCTAGTTCTTGGGATTTGTATTTTCACCTTGATCAAGATTTCTGTTATGTGAGGGAAAGGTGGAAATAACATCTTGAGAAGGCGCAATGGTTTGGGTTTAACTAGCCTAGGATACTAAGATTTCTATTATGTGAGGCATCCGAACCTAGGCTAAACAAAAAATCAAACCGTACATGGAGATGTAAAAGGAAACATGTTTCCTACTTCTTAGGATTAATTGATCAAGATTTCTATTATGTGAGGTTGATTAATTTTGATAAGATGTTGATTCCCCACTACTAATAATAATAAAATTCCAACGATACTTTTGAGTCCTATATGGGGAGTGTGGGATTCAAATTGAATAGTGGAAGCTAATATGATTAATTTTTATTATTCAAAATTTTTTGTATTTTGTATTAATCAAATTATTGATTAATACTATATGAGTTCACTAATAATCTGTTTCTATGTCTCTTCAGTTTCTCAAGTTGAAAGTGATACTAAATGATACATTATAAAACACACATTGAATGGTGTTCTCTAACTTAAAAATAAAACTTTTGAATTTTTGAAAGTTTGATAGGGACTATTTCATAGATACTAATAAAGAAAAATTATTTTCTTTATGAAAAAATAGAACATATACAGAGGAGTTGTCTTCACTACCTTCACAGACTTATGAAGTCAGATAAAGGTATAAATAGTTGCATGATGATTAATCATAAATTAATTATTATTTCAGATCATCATTCATGGATACTAGATTCTGCAGTTACTTTTCATATTTATGTCTCTCTATAGACATTAGAGAATTGTTCAGTATTGTCGAGAGGCAAGATCACTTTAAGAATGGCTAATGGGGTAATTGTTGCTGCTGAAGCTAAAGGATCTTACAAGCTTAAATTATCTACTGCACATATTATGATATTAAACTTTGTGTTGTATTTTGCTAATGCCACTAAAAACATCGTTTCTATTTCTGTACTATGTAAGGATGGTTACATGTACAATTTATAGAAAAAGACTGTTTAATACACTTTCGAAATATATTAGTGGACAAAGTAATAAATACAAATGGATTATATGTTCTTGAATTGAATAATAGTTATTCAATAAAATCCATTACTAATAAAAGAATTCGGGATAAGTCAAATCCTAAAATCCTATGGCACCATAGAGTAAGTCATATAGGAGACAAAAGACGGATTTAATTTAGTAACTGGATTTGGAACCCTAACCAACTTATAAATTATGTCTCCAAGGTAAGATGACTAAATCTTCCTTTAGAGGTAAAAGAGAGAGATCTAAGGAGCTATTGAAACTCATACATATTGACGTATGTGGATCGCTTAGTTCCAAAGCCATAGGTGGATTTGTTTACTTCATTACCTTTATCAATGATATGTCATGATATGGGTATGTGTATTTAATAAAATACAAATATAAATCCTTTGAAATGTTCAGGGAATTTAAGAATGAAGTAGAGAAATAGACTGGAAGAGTATTAAAGTTCTATGATTAAATCATGGGAGTGAATACTTAAGTACAAAGTTTCAAGAATTCTTAGAAGATAATGAAATAGTTTCCCAACGAACTTTCTCTTGCACACCATAGATGAATGGTGTGGTAAAAAAGAGGAATCATACCCTATTAGATATGGTACAATATAAGGTGAGTTTTATAAACTTACCAATTTATTTGTGTGGGTATGCTCTACTTATTGCTACGCGTATCCTGTCTAAAGTCTTATCAAAGTTAGTTCAGAAGACTCTATATGAGATATAGAGTAGTAAGAAACCTAGTCTCAGTTATATGAGAATCTGAAGATGTCCAGCTTATGTTAAGCTAGTTACCCTTGACAAACTAGATGTAAAATCAAAGAAGAGAAGATTCATCGGATATCCTAAAGATAGTTTGGGATATTATTTCTATTTTGATACTAATCAGTATATTATGGTCAGTAGAAATGAACACTTCTTAGAAGAAGAGTTCTTATAAGAAGGTGGTGTAGGTAGACTTAGTGAGCTTAAAGAAGGGTCCCTAGAAGCTCAATCCGATAATATTATAACTAGACCATCCAGTCAATAGACCTCAGTTATGGTTTAAATTCTAATACGTCGATCTTCTAGAATATTATATCTTGCGGAGTGATATGGTCTCCTCTATAAGCAAGACTTTGATTCTTACTTAATGGGAAAGGCAGATAATCTTGATAATCCTAGAAGTTATGAGGAAGCTATCCTGGATAGAGATTCAAGTAAATGAGTAGAGGCTATGAATTCTGAGATTCAATCTAAATACGCCAATAAAGTTTGAACACTTGTTTATCTACTAAAAAGAATTATTCCTATTGGTTGTAAGTAGATCTACAAGAGAAAGACTAGTATGGATGATGAGGTTAAGACCTATAAAGTATGACTTATTACAAAGAGGTATACTTAGAAACAAAGGTTGGATTATGAGGATACCTTCTCGCTCGTGGCTATGAGTAAATCCATCCGTATCATACTAGCCATAACAGCATACCATGATTTAAAGATCTGACAGATGGATGTGAAAACTGTATTTCTCAATGGGTATCTTGAGAAAAATAAATATACAATAACCTATTGGTTTTGTGTCCTTTGTAGATAGAAATAAGATATGCAAGTTGCATCAATCCATTTATGGATTGAAGCAAGCTTCCCGTAATTAGAATAAACGATTTGATAATGTGATCAAATCGTATGGATTTGAAAAGAACTCAGATAAACCTTGCATTTATAAATATGTTTAAGATCATGCCATTATGTTTCTCATATTGTATGTGGATGACATGTTGATCATGGGCAATGATATTGGCATAATGACTGAGGTTAAGATTTGGTTATCCAAAATCTTTGCAATGAAACACTTTAGAGAAGTGACCTATGTTTTAAGGATTCGCAACTATAGAGATAGAGCAAAAAGGGTAATAGAATTATCCTATAAGATGTACATTAAGTAGATACTGAAAAAATTAAGTATGGAGAACTCTAAGAGAGGTCTTTTAAATCACCCGTTTCTTGTGGAGACAATCCCACTCATCATTATCTATAAATTTATTTTAGGATTGAGTTGGTATTTTTATTTTTGACAGATTCGATAATTGATCAATGAAGGATCTTGGTCCTGTTAAGAAAATTCTAGGAATTGAGATAAGTAGAAACAGGAAAAAGAGTATCATGTATCTATCTTAGAGTTGTTATCTACAAAGAATTCTTAAGAAATTTGGAATGAAGGATGAAAATGCAGTAAAGGTGCCCTTAGCCTCTCATTTCAAGTTGTCTAAACATCAAAACCCTCAAACTAATGAAAAGAAGGAGGAAATGCTTAAGGTATTATATGCAAGTGCGGTTGGCAACTTTATGTATACAATGGTGTGTACCAGACCTAATTTAACACATGCTTTAAGTGTGGTTAGCAGATTTATAAGAAACCTTGGAAGAATTCACTGACAAGCAATAAAATGAATTCTGAAATATGTAAAAGGAAGCTTGAATCTAAGACTGAGATATGGTGGTGATGCAGAAGTAGAAGTAAATGTTACAGGTTTTATTGAATCTGATTTTACAGCAGATCAAGACAGAAGGAGGTCACTTACAGGTTCCTTATTTACTTTGAACAAGTGTATCATGAGTTGGAAAGCAACTCTGCAGCATGCAGTTGCTTGGTCAACCACAGCAACTGAAGCCTTTAAAGAAGCTATTTGGCTGCAGGGAATTGTAAATGAGCTGGGGATAAAGCAGGAAGATGTCACAATCTTCTTTGATAATCAAAATGCAATCCAACTTGCAAAATATCATGTGTTTCATAAGAGACCAAAACACATTAATGTTAGACTGCATTTTATTAAAGATGTGATTGTTAAAGGGTTGTTTAAGGTGCATACTAAAAATAATCCTGCAGATGCCTTAACAAAGACTGTATCAGTCTCTAAGTTCAGGCATTGTTTGAATTTAATTCAATTGGAAGAGGAGTAAAACTCTTGGTTATGTAGCACTACTAGATGAAAGATAGTAGCAAGATAATGTGCAGAAGGCTGAAGGCATAAAAACTTTGCAAAACCTAGAATCAAGATAAGACTTGTTAGAGGATTTAATTCCAAAAACTTTTAGAGTTTAGAAGAGGGAATGATTGGAGGGCATGTTAATACATTTTGAATCAAGGTGAAGGATGTTGCAGGATGATTCAAAATGCTGAGCAAGATAACTCGAACTGGTAACAACTTGAACCAAGGCTGTTAAGGCAGTTAATGAGTTGGTATATCTGGATGTAGCTGGAATCTTTTTTCTTTTTCTGATATAGGCAGTTGTTGATAAATGCTATGGTATTAAGGCTATTTTAGAGAGGGAAGTGACAGGTGTTAGTATGTATAAAATCTGTTTGTGATACCAGTTCATGGATGAGTGAGAAGCATTTATTCTGTACTAAAATTTTGATGAAATGAAATCCAGTTTTTCCTCTTAAATGCATCTTTTTCCTCTTTTGTGTTAATCTTTGTTGATTTCTCTTCATGTGGTCTGTGTTTGCTGTTTGTAAGTGTGCTACAGTTGTTTGTGTATTTCCTAAAGATTGGAGGTTACAAAACAGAGTGGTAGTAGCAGATTTCTTGGAGTTGAGGTCATTATTCTTAAACAAATATCTATACTAGCATTTCTTCTCGAAATTTTTACTCCAATTGCGAAGATAAATCATTCAATTTAGAAGTAAAGAAGTTATATTAATTTTATATTATAAAATTATTAATTTATAAAAAATTATAAAATATCTTTTATTTATAAAAAGTCGGTGGTTTATATTTTCCAGCGTTTAATGGCGAATATAGCTGCAACGAAAAAAGTCGATAAAAAGAAAGCAACACGTTTCAAAAGTTGCCTCCGAGTTGACAAGCACAATTGCAGGGATGAAAGCAGGCTCAGGAGAGGATATGGGCTCGGAGCAGGACTGTGATGGAATTATGAAAGACAATTTGAGACCCAGCTTCTTTCAAGTTAAAATGAAAATGATTCTCCTTGTTTGGTATCTGATCATCAGTGCTCTGAAGGGATAGAACCATCTGCCTTTGACAGGATTGGTAACATTCCAAGCCCAATAGAGCTAGCAAAACTAGATGAAAGGTTTCTGGGAAAGCGATGCAACCTCGGTTACAGAGCAGGCCGCATACTAAAACTTGCCCAGGGTATTGTTGAAGGCAGAGGCAGGATTCAATTAAGAGAATTAGAAGAAGTTTACAGCAAAGCCAGCATACCAACCTATGATAAGGGGGCCGAGGAGCTCAGTAGGATTGATGGTTTTGGTCCCTTTACAAGCGCCAATGTGCTTGTGTGCATGGGATTTTACCAGGTGATTCCTACTGATTCTCAAACTAAAGTGTTTAAAGCGGAAATTTCCTCATCTCAACTTATTTATGCATTCCCACCCTTTGGAAATATTTTGGTATCATTGTTTCATTCACTGATACGGCAAGTCCATGCTAGAAATTCGACCACTAAAACAGTACAAATGGATGTTGAAGCCAACTATGGAAAGTATGCACCATTTGAGCTCTTGATCACGGAGTAAAGAAAAATAAAAAGTACTTTTCTGCTCTTTTGGAGAAGCCAATGACCCGAGGCATACTTTTTATATTCCATTTTGCTGGATAAACACTTTTCTGTATAATAACTGTCTACATTTCGATCAAATGCAAGAGACTACCACACAAGTTTTCAATAATTCTTGTATGATTCAGATAACAAGACAAAGAACAAGGAAAAGATGATATAATACAATGTTTGAATAATTCGTACAATCCCACACAATTTAGACTGCCCATTTCGACAAGTGTACATATTGCCCTTGTTATACACAACTTACACTGCCCATTTCAGTAGAAATGTATATATTGCCCTTCTTATACACAACTTTTGTTTCTAATACATGCACAAGCAAGAAACAAATTGCACAAGCAAGAACCAAAATCCAAAATAAATTTACAACTACGCTGCTCTAAGTTCAATATTTCAGCACATTTAATTGAAAACTTACCGTGATTCTTCTATCTTAGAAGGCGGAAGGCCACTACTATAACTGTAATCGAAACCTTCAATATTATATGGATGGTAGTTTCCTTTAGTTTCATCGTCATAATTTACTGAACTGGTTGCCAATTCTGAATTGGGATTCAGACCAGCTTGCAGCAAAATGTCCTCAATCTCCTTCACTGCTTCACTCATTGTGGGGCGGTCAGATCCTGATTCTTGCACACATATCATTGCTAAATCCACAAACTTTTCGAAACCTTTCAGTGTTGCACTCAAACCCATGGTTGGGTCAATTAAGTCATAAAGATTGTATAGTTCTTTTTTCTTATCCATTGCCATCCTAATCTCTTTGACTATATATTTTCGCCGCTCTATTGGTTTTCGTCCAGTAAGTAGCTCCAACATCAGCACTCCGAAGCTATAGACATCACTCTTTTCAGTCAACTGTTGAGTCATGTAGTATTCCGGATCCAAGTAACCCTGCAGCCAAAAGAAAATCAATTCTCGGTGCATATGTAACATCGGCTTAGAATCTTTTGTGAACTTAACTTTACACAAATAAAATGCTAGAGATTATGAAAACTTCAACGAACATTGCGCTGGAAAGTTATTCATTATTACATCAACCTAAAAATTTCACTGAAATTTCTCCATTGTTTAATGAAAAATGAAAGAAAACAAGGCAGCAGTGATGTGGAGATACTCACCATTGTCCCCTTAACTTGAGTACTGATATGACATTTTTCACTATCACCCATAGCTTTCGAGAGACCAAAATCGGAAACTTTTGCCTTTAATCGTTCATCCAGAAGTATGTTGGTTGATTTCACATCCCTATGTACAATAGGCGGATTGGCAAGCTCATGCAGATACGCCAGACCTCTTGCGGTGTCAAGTGCTATTTTGAGTCTCCTTTTCCAGTCCAATCTAATCCCATTCTTCCCTGCATTTATAGTATGTAATCTTTCAGCTTAAGAATTTGCATCTTCCAATGATATACAATTTTCTTCAAAATGAAGAAGATACCTGACAGACTATCCCTTAGAGAACCGTTGACAACGTACTCGTATATTAGCATTTGTTCACCTTGCTCAAAGCAAAATCCCAAAAGACTGACAAGATTTTTGTGATGGACTCTTGATAGAAGTTCAATCTCAATTTTGAATTCTTTCCCACCTTGCATAGATCCTTGATGAGCTCTTTTGATAGCAATCACCTCTCCGGTGGGAAGCGTTCCTCTATAAACCTGCAAAGATGTTGATAAATCAAAACAAAAAGAAAAAAGAATCACTGGATGGAAATTTCAGTTTTCAATTATAATAAGTAATGCCAGTAAAAATCAAACCTTTCCATATCCCCCAGATCCGACGCCATTGGCATCAGAAAAGTTGTTGGTGTACATTTTAAGCTCTTCAAATGAGAAGCATCTTGCTGCTTTCAGTTGAGGAATGCTGCCACTGCTTTTATTCATGTCCCAGTGTGCTGCATTTGTACTGAACGTTAATAAAAGAAATAATTACAAACCAGAAAAAAGCTAAGTGTTCATTGTCATTAACGTACCAAAAGGGTTCTGTTTATTTGCTTTCTGTGCTCTTCTCTTTTGACGATAAGCATAAACCCCGGAAAGGACTAATAGTAACAATAGTACACAACCTCCAGTTGCTGCTCCAATGATAATGCCAATGTTTGTTGACTTTGATCCTCCGGACTCTCCTAAAAGATGATGAACAAATGGATGGATCAATATTTAAAAAACAACTTTGCAATAACTCATTTTTGTTGATAATAGCAGAATTACCAGCAAATTTCTTGTACTGATCAGCAGTAAAGTCGAAAGGTCCAAAAAAAGGTAGAGGATTGTAAGTCTGGTAGTAAAGAGCAAAACCAATTGCCGAAATTCCTGTTCGATTGAAACGATCAAGGCCATAAGGAAATATTTGTAGGCTCAACTCAAGGTACCCCAATTGATTCTTGCGTGGATTACTGAGAGAAAGTGAATCTACGGGAAGTTTAAATGAAGAGTGAAATAGATTCATCATAGATTCCTCGAGAGTGCGATAGTAGGTTGTGTTCGCCAAATCTGTAACTGAAGGAGCTCTGAAAGCTATTTTTCCTGTGTACGGGTATGCACATTGACAGTTGGGGCTGGAAATCTCTTTGGAACTGCAGGAAGCGGGTATACAGTTCTTTGATGGTGTTGAATAAAAGGAACTTGGAGGGGAAATTGTGCAATAAGGTTTTGATTGTCCTGACTCCGTACATATTGGATTATCAACAAGTCTGCAAATATTTGAGGAAAATAATCTCTGTAAGTTGAAAGATCATAATTAAGTTTGGAAGAAAAAAAAAATTAAAATACTCAGAGTAAGCTTTACATTAAGTTAACCCTTGGTGGTCCTACTCTCTCCGTGTAGTCGAAGATGAGATTGCTCTGCATATCAATGAGTTGCAGCTGGTTTCCATAGGTGGTGCCAAGATCCAAGGTGCCATTTAGCCGGTTTCTTTTCATAACCCTTTCAAAAATTGATAATAAAATCAGAGTGAAACTTTATAAGTTGGTGTGCTTCATCTATCTATAATTTTCGATAGCTATTACACGGAGAATATTGTGCTACATGAAATATAATATAATACTCACGCAGTCTGTAGAAGGGGAAGGCTAAACAGTTCAACAGGAATTGGACCTTGAAGGTTAGCACTCTCCATCTTTCTACACAAAAAGTAGTTTATATTTCAATAGTGGAGTCATGGAAAAGAAATTATACTATGAATAATTCATCTGCTTTATTCGAAGTAGCAGCAACTTCGGATGAGAATAAGTTGGTTTAATTTCATGAAAGCAAACTCAAATAGCATATGTGAACGTATTCCATTGGTAAATAGTAGGTGAGAAAAGATTGAGAGACATACAATGTTTCTAAGGACTGTAAGCTAGAAAACCACGAAGGAACATCTGATACATCGAAGCTGTTATTACTCATGTCTCTGAAAATCATTTGGTAATACAAAGAAAATTTAGAGAGATGCTTTGCCTATATATATATAGATATATAGATAGATAGATAGATAGATAGATAGATAGATAGATATAGAGAGAGAGAGAGAGACATATTTAGTGAAAACTTTTCCACTTACAAATAGCTGAGCACGCTCAAGCCACTTAGGTTAGGCATGGCACCCGTTAGTTGATTGTTGGACAGAAGCCTGAAAAAATCATAACCGAACACTCAAGAATGTAAATGATTTGTGACTTGCCAAAGACGAAGCAAGAAAGCTTAGTGCAATATCACTACGGGTAAGCTTACAGCTCTTGAACACTTGTAAGATTGTTGAGGTTTGAAGGAACCGGCCCACTTAATAAATTCCTATCGAAACGTCTGTATTAAGACGACAAATTCGTCAGAAAACAATGTAGAGTCTCATTGTCAGCTATTTGTCACTAACATTTCACTTGAGCATGAGACAGATACTTACACGATCTCCAAAGTTTTCACAATTCCAAGGGTAAATGGAAGACTGCCAGTGAGTTTGTTGCTGTCAAATTGCCTGGTCCAAAGAGTGAAAAGTTAAGAGGAATAGAAAGGTAATAAACTACAAGTTCTAGTTCGTAGCAGAATTTATGAAACTTACGCATGTATCAAAGTCATGTCTGACCGGAAAAGTTTCTCTGGGATTGAGCCTGAGAGTTGATTGCTCCACAAATTACTGTAGATCATGAAAAGAATCTTATATAAATGAAACCAAAGCAAGTTCATAACGGTGATGAGAAAAAAAAAAAAGATAAAACAGATTTGACATACAAATGCTTCGCATGAAGCAGCATATCTAAACCAGGTGAATTGCCATCAGAGACTGGGATTTCCCCCTCAAGTTGGTTGTCAGCTAGATCCAGCCAGAACAGCTTTGACAGTTTACCAATGGAAGGTGGAATTTTTCCAATGAAGCTATTAGAATTTAAAGATCTGCATGCAATAGCAATGAGAAAATTATATACATAGGCGGCCAGTCAGCACAACGACAGAGCCAAACCAAACTGATAAAAGATGTGATAGAATGTAAATGAATAAAGCTGGAAATTATTGTACAAGTTGTAAGCAGTGAGACTACAACTTGATATATCCACGGCCTCAAAATAGACCTGATCCCCCAGAACAGCATATTATTGGTAATCTCAATAGCTTAAGCATTAAAGAGTCAAGGTCCTTACAGAAAGACGAGCTCCTCAAGGGATCCAATAGAGTCAGGAATTGGTCCAGAAAAAGTGCAACCCACCAGGATTCTGACATGCAAAACAAAATGATTATTTGTCTTGTGAGGGAAACACAGAAGTTTCGAGTCAGGAAATGTTTTGACAAGAATATATGTCCTTACAAATTTGACAGCTTCTTCAAATTCCCAATTGTCGGTGGAAGAGGTCCTTTCAAACCTTTGTTGTAAGATAAATCCCTACAGAAACAGTTCAGAATGAGATAGGTGAGAATTCAACTCTCCATGGTAGTGATAAATTTTCCACCATAATCGCATAATATGATGAAATTAAATGAAGATGTAAGTAAGACTTACAGAGTATGTAACTCTGATAATTCTGTGATCTCTCCTGATAGCTGACCACTCAATCCCATGCCGGATAATGCTCTGAAACAGAGAATGAATAGCTTAAAAAGAAAACAAAATAACCATTCTTCCGTTAGCTTCAACATGTAAAAGATATTGCATGAACTCACATGGTGGTCACGCGCGAATTGCTGCAAACAATTCCTTCCCATTTGCTTCCACAAGGATCGGTGCCCTGCCAATTAGGTGGGTCATTCTCCCAAATATCCTTGAGAGATTTCAGAATAGCAACTGCATAAAATCCAGGAAAAGTACCAAGAACGGATATATTTTGCAAAGTCAGAAACCGAAAACTAAGTTATCCACAATAATTCACAAGAATTTGAAATCGATGAGTAATTTTCAGAACAAAATCATCCAAGTGTGGCTGAAAAGTATTTCCTAGTTAGAAGTATGCCAATTAAAAACTAGCAGCGTGTAGAATCAAGACTACAGTAGTAGGAAACCTTAAAGTGTTTATTTATATGAAAAAGGGTCGAAACACATCATCATGCAGTTAATATAACTCCATGTCATTTACAAATCGAGAAAAATGGAGATGCTAATTGAACAGAACTTACAATCTCCATCGTTAGTGTCAGCTGCTATGATCAAAAGCAGGATGTAAACAGGCAGTAGAAAGACTAGAACTTTTACAGCCATTTCTCAACAACCCAATGAATATGCTTCAACAAGCTCAAAAAATTTTCACGACGTTCTAGCCACTCTTGCATAAAACTGAAAATCCATTTGCCACAATAAAACACAGCAGAAAATTTACAGTCTTTACTTCAAATTTCCAGCCAAATCAATGTCACGTTTATCAGAATAGAAAAGAAACCTTGCAATATTGGTAGATACAAAGCAAATGGCAAATTTATCTATTTTTAATCCCTTAAAATGAAGTAAACTCTTCGAGAAAGTATAGTCAAGTTGTCTTAATGGCATAGAAGTGGATTGAATGTGCCAAATTGGGTGTACTCAATGTCTAGCCATAGAAAAATTCCAATGCAATTAATAAATATCTCTTCATATAGGGTGACAGATAGTGCTTTGATGATTGGAACAAGTTAGCTAGAGAACAGAACAATTGAAAGGGTTAAAATTCAAACATGTTTACATGATAGCAGGTGAGGAAGATTTTCCATTCCTAGTCCTACTGGTGTTATATATTTTAATCCTAGGGGAGCTTTTTGAATTCTTCAGCCGTTTCCACTAACATTTTCTTCATCATTTCTTCCTTTGCCAAAGAATCATTATCATTAGTTTGTATCATTAGTGTGTATTAAAGTTAACTTGCTGTGGAGCACTTCTTCCCTGAAATTTTTTGTTCAACTCTCTGTTGTATATTGTATGTTGATTCAATTAATCTAGTGCTCCATCGTATCCCCATCTTCCCATACTTTTACTTTTCATTTCTTGCACGCACTTAGACAAAAAAAATCTCAAAGCTCCGATTCATACCCTTGTCTAGTTATCTCAAAAGTACGTGAAATTTAAATTTCGCTCCCATGAGTAATACTAATAAATGAAAATAAATATTACTATGAATATAAGTTTTAATAATAATATATATAATAATATTATATCATTATCTGAAAATAACATATTGATCAAATTGGCACCGCCCATGATCCTGACATAATACATAAGGGTCACATATATAGTAGGGTCATACTTAATTTTAAGTATGAAATTATAATGAATGAACACAAGAGTGACACGAAAAATTAAATAATTAATAAGATAGAGAATGCTAATATAACTGTCTCATCAATTTGTATTTAATACTATTCTCTCTATAAATAAATCATAATATTATTAATAAATTTTTTTACAACTTTATACAAACTGATGTAAAAATTAATATAATACAATTATGTTATTGTCGCGTATTATGTATAATTTATTTAGTTTTTTAGTCTTGTATATATATATAACATTTATTGGTATAATAAATAAGATATATTGACATTGAACTAAATTTTAACAATAATAATGTTGTATAATATTAGTATTATTTCTGCATTAAAATTTTGTTAACAATCAAAATCAAATATTTTCTAATTACCCCATGAAATGGTAAACCAAATGAAAAACGGATGATAATACTTTCATTTTCTACCATTAATTCGAAAATGACTCTCATAAGATAAGTGATGTAAATAAAATAAAATAAAGAAAAAATAAAAAAATATCTCTTTGTTGTTGAAAAGTCTAAAATACTATGCATGTTTCATATCATCCAGACATTTATATAACAAATTTTTTACTTATATATAAAAAAAATTAAATTAAAATAATTTGTATAAATTATAAAATTTATAAATATTATTATTTGATGCATTAACAAGATATCGCCATTATTTATTTGTCTAATTTTCTGTTCCATTTATCCACTTAATTTTTTTTTATTTTGTTTCTTATATGTTAAATATGTTTTATTAGTGTTTACAATTATTATTTAAACTTTTGGGGTTTAAGGGATAACTTAACATACATAAAAACATTGTTGAAATTTCAACAATTTGAATCCTCCAATCCAACTAGGTTTAGTAGAGAGAAAGAAAGGATGCAGTTAAGTTTAACAGAGACCTTTTCAAATAAAAATAAAAATATGCTTTCAAGTATAACCAACCATAGAATGGATCTTTTGTTGTTTACGGAGGATATCCAAAGACGACAACGTATCGCAAATGAACAGAATGGATTAATTTTCAGGCCAACAACAGAACTAAACATCTCATTTTGGCTGCTAATGAGTGCAAATGGAATAGTCTAAGCTCTTTCGATGACCAAACAAAGTACCTGAGAATGAACATCTGAACCGAAGATTAAAAAATATGAAGAAAAATTGTAGGAAATCGATCCAGAGAACTCAGAAGACCTGCACCAAACCGATGCCGGATTTGAGAGTTTTGCATGAACCGATGCTGATTCACATGCCAGAAAGCTTCTGGTAGTAGGAAGGATTTGCTTGCACTGGATGTAGAGGGGAATCAGAGCTGGATTGGTGGAAAAGCAAGGGTGAACCGATGCCAGTTTTATGACCGGTTTTCATGCCAGTTCACTTTTGCTTGGGCTGATTTGCTAGGATTTGGTTTTCTACTGGAAACGACGTTGGATTCGAGGGTTATTAGCCTGATTCTTGAACTGGAAATTATGACCTTCGTGTTTTAAGTTGAAACAGAGCCGGATTTGAGGGAAATGAGGCTGGACTGATCAGATTTTTAAATGGGAAATAAATTGTCCTAATTAAATTAGGATTAGCCTAGAGTTCCTAAAAATCATATAAGTACTTCTTTTTCATATTTTGGGATCTTTTGGTTGAATTTTCAAGAAAGCACTGAAGAATGGTAATATAGCATAGATTAACCTGCAAAATTTTTCTTTTCTCACTTTTCTTTTCTTTTCATCATATTAAGGAGTAGTTAAATTTTTTGTTAGAGTTTAAGATTGTAAAATTACTTTATATTAGTTTAAATAATTTAATAATAAAGATTTAATTTTTCAATCTTTATGTTTTGATTTGTTTTTTATTATAATTATTATTTTTGTACTTGATCATCAAAGGATAATTTTAAAGTGTCATATTTCGGAAATCGAGATTGTGACTGACGTAGGGATAGGGATATCCTATCTCTATAAGCCTTAGATAAACCTATGTGTCGCTAATATAATCAGACACATATAAATCATAAACCAAAAATTCACAATTACACATAAAGGGCTCCGTGCCAAATTGTAACACATATCCCATATATAAATCTTGGTTTCTAATAGCCTAAAACATGTATAATTGAAGTTTCTCTCCCTAATAAACTAAGCTCAAATCCATGCTTTTCAATGAAGAACACAAGGTACCAAATGAGGGGGTTAAGATGCATACCTTACAAGCCTTTTGATTTGATGAAATTGAAGCTCAAAAACATGAGCTCTCTTTACTTAAAACCCTCCCCAAGCTTGCTCCAATGGCTACCCACGTTCAAGGTGGAAGAAGGACCCAAAAATATGTGTATTTAAATCATTTTCCTCATTTTTATAATTTAATAATTATCGAATAATATGTTATAAAATAATGGGGCACTAATATCATACAACCAAGCCTATGTTACATGGATAAGCTCAAGTCAAACTTGAATCCTATCCCTTTGACCATTAAAATTAATTAAAAATATATAATATTTATATATTAATATTAATATGCCAAGTGTCAAAATTTCATCCATATAAATTATAACACTTGTCAAATTCTTTAACCATTAAAGAATTTGATAATTAGACATATTAATATATATATATATTTTGAATTTCCATAAACTCAAAATTATAGTACAATTACCATAATACCCTTGATCAATATTATACATAAGGATAAAATGATCATTTTCTTTTAAATTAAACACTTTAATTTGAAATTTATTATTATCTATTAAAATTAAATTTTAATATGTTTGATAATCACAATTACCAAATTTGAATATTTAATTTATAATAAATTACATATTTGTATCACATAGGGGTAAAATGATTATTTTATATTAAATTAATAATTTAATCTAGTTTTTCATCACTTCACCTTAGTATCACATTCTAACATGTTTGATAATCAATATTATCATTTTGGGTCATATAATATACATTAAGTTACTTTATGATATTAATATATCAATTCTTTAACACTTTAAAGAATAATAAATATATATAACGATTACACGTATTTATTTCGGTAGGTTCAAGTTATAATGAGGTCGCTAGCCCTCTCTCGATAACATTTTATCTTCTCCTCCTTTATGGGAACTCTCAGGGAATTGGGTGGACCATGAAAGTTCATCGTGACTTAGTCGTGAGTTAATGTGGAACACTTCGACTCTGAACAGCTCGGTCTTGAATATTTCGATACCCAACGACTATGACTAGTATCTAGCAATGCGTCATAGTCCCTAAGTTATGACGAAGAAGTGTCTTTATCAAACCTCCAATAATTGCACATAACATGTGGGTAATATCCCTCCATTATCATATCCTGATCGAGTCGGGGTTCATGGAATATCAAAACCCTAATCTCAATGTCTATACGAATCGTCGATTAAAAGTTATTATCGCGTATTATTTACAATTTATTTAGTTTTTTACTCTTGTATATATACAAAAGATATATTGGCATAATAAATAAGATATATTGACATTGGACTAAATTTTAACGATAATAATGTTGTATAATATTAATATTATTTCTGCATTAAAATTTTGTTAACAATCAAAATCAAATATTTTCTAATTACTCAATGAAATGGTAAACCAAATGAAAAAGAGATGATAATACTTTCATTGTCTACCATTAATTCGAAAATGACTCTCATAATAGATGCAAATAAAACAAAAGAAAAGAAAATAAAGAAAAAAGAAAAAAAAATCTCTTTGTTGTTGGAAAGTCTAAAATACTATGCATGTTTCA
>JAVXUL010106840.1:0-18854 GCA_035590515.1 Trichilia minutiflora
CATATTCACTAAGTTCAACAGACCACTTCACTAGCCTCCCTGATAGATCAGGCTTGTGAAGAATTTGCCTCAGAGGTCGATCCGTCATCACAATTATGTGGTGAGCTTGAAAGTAAGGGTGCAACTTCCTGACGGTGACAACAAGTGAAAGGGCGAACTTCTCATGTGGAGTGTACCTTGTCTCGGCGTCTAATAAGGATTTACTGGTGTAGTATACAGGCTTTTACACCTTCTCCTCATCTTTCTTTACAAGGATAGACATGACAGAGTGTTTACTAACCGCCAAATACAACTGCAAAACATCCCCCTTCTCGGGGCTCACGAGGTGGGAAACGTATACCAAGTACTCTTTCAGCTCTCGGAAGCTTTGATTACAGCTCTCATCCCATTTTAGCCTCTTCCCCTTCCTCATCATCTGAAAGAAAGGGAAACATTTATCCGTGACCTTTGACACGAATTTACTCAGAGCTGCTAACCTCCCTGTCAAACTTTATAGTTCTTTCATTGTAGTTGGGGGTCTCAAATCAAAGATGGCCTGGACCTTTTGTGGGTTGGTTTCGATACCTCTTTCACTGACCATGTATCCGAGGAACTTTCCCGCTCTGACCCTAAACGAGCATTTCTTGGGACTCAGCTTCATATTATACCTCCTCAGATAAGAGAAAGTCTTTTCCAAATGTTTAACATGGTCTGACCCCTGCACAGACTTCGTAATCATGTCGTCCACGTACACCTCCATAGTAGACCCTATCAAAGATTCGAATACTTTATTAACCAACCTCTGAAATGTGGCCCTTACATTCTTTAACCTGGAAGGCATAACTATGTAATAGTATAGCCCTTGGTCTGTAATGAATACAGTTTTATCTTGGTCGAGTTCATGCATCTTGATCTAATTATACTCCGAGAAGGCATCCATAAAACTGAGGAGCCCATGGCCAACTGTGGCATCTACTAACTGATCAATCTTTGGGAGAGGGAAGCTATCCTTTGGGCAAGCTTTGATCAGGTCAGTGAAGTTCACACACATCCTCCATTTCCCGTTAGACTTCTTCACCATTACAACATTCGCAATCCATTAGGGGTACTGAACTTCTCGGATAACCCTGCTTTCAAAAGCTTGTCCACTTCAGCCTTGATGGCCTCTCTCCTCTCAGAATTAAATATCCGCCTCTTTTGTGCTACGAGTTTAAAGTTCGGGTTTACCATCAATCTGTGAGCTATAATCCGAGTACTGATCCCTGCCATATCATCATGAAACCAGGTAAACACATCTACATTCTTCTTAAGCACCTGAATCAGTGATACTCGGTACTCAGGAACTAGACGAGACCCGATCCTTACTGATCTTTTGGTTCTGTTTTTATCCAAGGTGATCGACTCTATTTTCTGGATCGGCTCAGGTGATGACGACTCCCTGAATCGATTGTTTCCTCCATTCAACTCTTCTGAGAGCTCCTCCTATCGACCATCCTGTTCACACACCCTGGTTTCACTCTCCAAGGGGCGCTTATGGATGCAATATGAGCTCCGCGAGGCAGTAGCAAAACAGGATCGGGCTTCCCTTTAATTCCCTCTCACAATCCCGATCCCCTCTTTGGCTTTGAACTTCAGTTTCAGGTAGTGGACACTCTCTACCGTCTTCATGGATCAGAGGAACGGTCTTTCCAAGATTATGGAGTAAGGCATTTTTAGGTCCACCACTTGAAGCTCTACCATGGTTACCTTCTGGTAGGGCTTATCGTCCATTGTGATTAGCAGCTACATGGTTCCCAAAGGATACACACATGACTCTCCGAATCCATGAAGGACGATCTTTGCTGGTCTCAACCTCAGGTCTTCTATACCCAAGGAATTCAAAGTCTACTTAAAAATGATGTTAGTGGAACTTCCCGTGTCAATCAATATTCTCCCGACCTGAAAAGTCCCTATTATCATTGTGACGACCAGGGCATCATCATAAGGATAATAAATCCCGTTCTTATCCTCATCGATGAACATGATGGGTACCGAGGCTATCCTCGACTTTTTCTCTGCCCACACGTTCAATACATACGGCTCTATGTTTATACTCAGGATAGAACACCAATCATAATTCTTCTTAGAATTGTTTGAGTTTTTCATAAGTGTGGCATCGCCAATGATCACCATTACGCCATCATACCCTAGGGCCCGCCTCAATTCCTAGGGTCTTTCATCCTCACGAGCTATAAACTCAGTCAGGTAATTATTCCTGACCAAGACTTTAATTTAATTCCGTGGCACTCTTCTATTGAGTGTCCCATATCTTGATAAAACTCACAAAATCTGATCGGACGGGGGTCCAATAACAGAGTCCCTCGTTTCCTAACCTTTTCCAGAATCTGTGAAAGTGGAGCGTTCAAAGGAGTAAACTTCTTCTTCGCTTCCCCCTGCTCCACTCGCCTCGGTCTGTCTACCTGGGAGACCCGCTTTGGATTATCCCTCCGAGCCGATCTTCGTTCCCTGGGATACTGTTCCTCTCTCCTCCTTTTCCCCCGGTAATACTTGGGGACTCGATCTCTTCCCCGATTAGCGTCAGGAAACCTCCTCCCGTCATTTCTCAACTTCTTCTTGTCGGACTTCTTAAACCGGTTGTTGTCTCTTGGGGGAACCCCTATAGGCTTCTTTTCTTTCATTTTGAGCATCACCTCATTCTCAACTTCTATTTTATCGAGTATCTTTCTCTGAGCTGACTCGTAAATATTCACCGAGGACTTACAGATAGCGTACCAGACCCTGTCTATCTTTAGCCCTTTTCTCATCCCCTCCAGGACCAGCGGATGGTGGAAAGCCCCCAATTCAAGTACCTCCTCATGGTACCTTTTGGCAAAACTCCTGAGACTTTCACCATTTCCCTGTTTAAGTAATAACAAGGAGCTCGGGGTTTTGGTGCTGAAGACTGTACCTCTAAATTCTACGGTGAACACCTCATACAGCTGCTCAAAACTCCAGATACTTTCGGTGGTCAGACCCATAAACTACTTTCTAGCTTGCCCTTCCAGGGTCAGGAAAAATAGACGGCACATCTATTCTTCACTCAGATCCTAGACAAGTATCATCTCATGAAAAAAGTCCATATCTAATGATGAGTCTGTCTTCCCAGAAAATGGGATAATTTGGGGTATTTTAAACTTTTTGGGCAAGGTTTGGCGCAATAATTTAGGTGTGAAAGGTGACTTCGCGTAGGGGCTGGTCACTAAAATAGGGTCGGTTAGTTCACCTCGGGGGCCCACCTTCTCTCTACTCATCTCCTCAATCACCTTTCATACCAAGGACTCCACATCCCTATCCTTATTGTCAGTCCTCCGTTCTTCTTCATGACACAGATTCCCTCGTCCAAATGCCTCATGTTCCCTTCTCTGCCTCTGTTCCAACAGTATCCTCATGTCATCCAGAAGTGGGATGGAGTCATCAGGTATCTCCTAGACATCACCTGGGCTTCGGGAAACCCTCGTAGACCTGAGGTGGCATCTTTCCCGGACCACAGGAGGCATGCATGCATCTTTATTCCCCACTCCCCTCGAATGGGGTTCCTCTATAGCCTTGTTTTTTCTTTTTTCTGCTGTTGTATATCTTCTGGTCCGGGATTGCCTCCCGATTCCTTCTTCATCCCTCACTATGGCTTCTGGTCGAGGGAAGCTCCTTTCTACCATCTCGTTCGGTACCCTTACACCCTGAGTATTGGCCTGTATCATCTTTTTTATTTCTGACACTTCTTTGGCCAATGCCCGTAACTATCGGTCTTTCTGTGTATACCGCTGTTCACTATCTTAGAACAGCTACAACAACCGAGCCATTTCTTCAGTTTCCCTTACATGGCTCGTTCCAAGTGCATGCACCTCCGTAGCATCTGATCGAGGGCAACTATGCTCCGAAATTTCATATAAGGTACTATCAGCCCTTTCGACAACAGCAACAGCTTCCATAGAGCCTCCCTATGTGTTTCTACGTTTAGATACGTGTCTCCTGGTTGAATATCCCCTGACGTTGGTCATTTTTATCAAAAATGGTTCGTTGACTGACTTTTTGTTTGATTTTTCACAGACGGTGCCAAATATTGATGCAAGAAGTTGATGTCGTCCTCAGCCTCGAGCACCAACAAGTCTTTCCTTCTCGGTCCTGAGCTTAAGACTACAAAACATTGAACACCTCAGGGGTAAAGCCGATTTTTTGGCGAAAACCCTCCGATGCTTAAGTCAGAGAGGATTTTACTTTGTATGTGAGAGAGGTGTGCATGCAAGCATGCAAGAATGCATGAAAAGCATTAAGAGCATAGAACCTTTTATCCCCTGAGAATGATGCCTAAAAATCACTGAAAAATGAGAGAATATCTTACAGTTTGTTTTTTTCAACGTGTTCGAATGAATCAGAATCCTCCTCTCTCGATTTCTGGAAGCTACATATTGGAAGCATAGAAATTCGTAACATTGGACACGTGTTGTTGTATGGATGGTGTTCCCAAAATAACCTGCTATAAAAATCAGGGTGCTTGGAAAGTTGTGACATCGTTCCTGCCATGTCAACCCTGAGATCCCGAGTGTAGGTCCCTCCGAGTGGAGCTTCCAGTTCTTCCGAGAATGAAATCCCCTGATTCTCGGGAGGCCTTTATACAGTGGACTATAGCTCTGATGACGCCAGAGCATGGTATCGTGGAGACATATACGCCCTGAGTGCTGGCGAGTCCCTGCTCTCTCGAAAGGAATATATCAGTCCGATCCCCCGAGTCCAGAAGGCTTGCTGTTGAAAGTCCCAAACCCGAGTGTGAGTTAACCATGAATAACTCGAAGGAGACCCTCTGACCAGTAGCCTCGGATAGAGTCCCCGAGACGATTTGGCTATCTCCCATGTGATATAATCGACTTCTTGGAACGACGTCGTATTAAGGGGTCCGCTCGAGAATAATAGGTATATTTGAAGGGTCTGGATGGGGGCTTGGAGATGGACCTGGACCCGTGGGCTGGACCTTCACAAAATACCCCAATATTATATATTTTTTCATTTGTCATTTTAACATATGATTTATGCTGAAAATTATATGTTAATTTATAAAGCATTTAAGGTGCATAAAATATGGTAATTAAAATCAAACTATTGTCTTAAATTATAATAGAATTATTGATGATAGCATATGAATTTATTTATAAAATAGTGTAGTTTAAAATTTTTATGAGATTTTGTTAATTAAATTGAATGCCATTAAAAAAATGAGTTGAAAATATTACCACCTTTAAGACCTGTTCAAAATCAAGTGCCACTTGTCTTATTCTTAACAAAACTCGGACTAATGTGCCTATAAAAACTTTCCTCAGCCCTTCTCGGCTCAGCATATAATCATCTATTGCTCTTGTTTCCTCCTGCCATTATCTAAGTGAAGGTAAAGGCTCCCCTTCAGCTAGAATGTAAGGAAATTGATAGAAGTGTGGAAAAGAGCCAAATGTCTTATTCTTTTAACTTAATGGGGCAAAGCCCGATGCCTCTTCATAAGGTAACCGATTCTACTGCCCTTTCCCCAGTCCACAAGTAAAAGAATAAAAGATGAGATTAAGCCAATTATCTCAGTTGTTAGCTCACTTGCCGCTAAAATTAATTCATTTCAAATCAATCTAAATCATTAAAAATTATTATTAGTTTGAATTAATTTTAAAAATTTTAAATTAATTTATATTGATATTTTTAAAACGTTGCTCAAAATTTGAATTTAGATTAGATTAATTTGAAATTGTAAAATTACAAATCAAACGATTTAATATTATCTGATAAAAATTATTAATATTATTTATTTATTATCTCAAATTATACACAATTGCCTTTGTCTTTTCTATATAATAATAATTAAAAAAATTATTTATAAAACTCTTTTTTAAATATTAACGAGAAATTAAAAAATTGATAATAATTAATTATTATATTATAATTTTATAATATAATTTAAAATACGAATCTAAAACGTTTTAAATAGTATTTTATTATTTAAATTAGATTAATTTATAATATTTTAATAAATTAAATTAGATTAACTTAATTTTAAATCATAATATACGGAACGATTTAAAATTTTATTTCAAACTATTTTAAATCACATATGCCTACTCCTACTCTCTTGCTAATATGTAATTTGACAACTGTGCCTAGAGCAACAAATATGTAGCGCTATCAAATGGGTCGGCGGTCCACTGGTCGGCCCATTTAACCCATTATTTTGATGGATTGGACTTAAAAATTTTTGACTAGTTTAATTCCCAGATCGATTTTGTGAGCCCGTGTTTAGATTCCGAGGATATAATTATAATTTCACATATTCTCTGTTCATGTATTTGCATCTATCATGAATATCGATGACATATCAACACGATTTTAGGATTTTACTTGAGATTTTATTGACTAGGAAAAGCTTAAGAGTGTAAATTCAGGGATCCCATTAGTATTTTTCGAGATTCGAGAGGATCCAAGTGAGAATTGTCATTTTTGGTTGGTTCGTTCGACTGACATTTAGACAACTCCTTCAAAAAATTGGACATCTTATTTGTTTGAAACGAATAGGGAGATTCGTTCAATCGAATGGGGTTTTGTTCGACTGAATAAGTCATTCGTTCAATTGAAGTGTTAGTTCGTTCAAATGAAGGGGGATTCATTTGATCGGCAAACTTGAGGTCCCCTGACTTTTTGGGACATTGAAGGATTCGTTCGAACGAATCCTAATTCGTTCGATTGAAGGGGGCAATTTGTTCAAACAAACTTTGCTTTGTTTGATCGAATCGATTCGAAATGATGATTTTGGCCCTCTTTTAGAAGCTTCTCCTTTAGAAAACTTAAGAGTAAAATGATAATTTTGTCCTCAAGTTTATAAAAAGGGGACTGAGCTCCAATTTTGGGCCGTTCTTCTCCCTTTCCCTCTCTTTTCCCCCTCACGCTCACGTCCTCTCTGTCTTCTTCATTCTCTCATTGTATTTCATCAAATTTTTGATTTCTCATCGCCTGTCATCCACATTCATCTCGTTTAACTACCTGGAAATGTCAATTTGGTAATAGAAGTGCGGAGAACGAAAAGTGCATCTAGGATTTCGAGAGGCAAATTTGAGGTTTTCTGACTTTTGATCAAAATCGAGAAAAATCGACAATACTACGAGGTTCATAATATCATTTCTAACCTATCTGCGTATTTTGTTTTGTATTTTATCAATTTTTATTCGTATGAGTTTTACTATACATTCGTATAGATTTCGGTAGATCTATCACCCATATTTGAGTCTTTACACATTATTTGAGTTATAGTAAAATAAGAAAAATCGTAGGATACTAGAAATATAAGTTTGAAGAAAATGGGTAAACGTAAACAGTAATCGAAGTTATTGTTTCAATGAGTATGTAGAATCCGAAAGTCTAACTTCGAAACCAATTTGAAATACGCTAGTAAGGCTATAATGTGAGTCCATGTCGATAATATATGGGTAAGTAGATGGATAACGAGGGTTTTAACTGGTTTCACGATTTTTTCTGATATAGAAAAATCAGGGTTAGTATGTATTGTACGCATTCGAGTCTCATATGCATTTTAGAATGTATATTAATGTATATATATATATTTGGATACTTGTGATTATATGACAAAGCGCGAGCGAGGTATCCGTGTATCGAGCTGAAAAACGAGGGAAATTAGGGAGTGTATACCCTCCCTAAACTGTGAATGGATATTTTATACTTTTATTGTTTTAAAAATAAATTTCTGATAACTGTGTGTAAATATTTGATCAATGCTATTATTTTTACAAATACTATTTTGGTTTTATGTATACTTGTTTGACATGAGAAATGGCCAACGACCAAGTTATGAAATGTTTATATTTTGATGATGATACATGTTGATGATCCGGCCAATAGGCTAAGTTTTATCTTTGTTATATGATGTTACGGCCAGTGGATCAGATTTTTATACTTGTTGTGATGACGGTGATGACGACTAGGTAGGCCGGGATTGTTTACTGTAACTACAGAGAAGGTAACTTAGGGTCGACTTAATTGAGAGGTCGCCTAGGTTAGTGAAGACTTCATGGGTGGGGGTGGTGTATGGTTGTATTATTATAATGATATGATATGATTCGAACACCTGTGAGTCTCATCGGATTAGTCACGGATGTCACCCCGTGGCTAATCCGAGGTGAACGTTAGTGATGGGCTCATTTTTATCTAATTAAACCATGTATCATTTACTTTCTGCATTCAAAAACCTATTTTTATAAATAGCATGATTTTATTGCATATAAAATTCACTAACGGGCTTGAGATGCCCAGGGCTAAAGTAATCTTCGAGAAAGGCAACCAGCTTAATGATTATCGATATATGATTTAAAGTTTCGAACTAAAAAGAATTTATTTTCATCAACTGTACCTAATGTATTTTAATTGTGCTTTTATATTTATAAATTAAATATTATTTATTTATGTTTACCTATAGTTCACTTACGGAGTATACTCCTGTATACTCACCCCCTCACTCTCCAATTTCAGGTTCGATTAGCTAATGACGAGCGGTGGTGATTATTCTTCTGGGTTAGAGGACTACTAGGTATACGATGGATCTTGGTCATTTTCTTTGTTTTATTTTCTGGATCATTATGGATTACAAAAAGGATTTTATAAGTTATGTTCAGCATTATTTATATTGGTTCGGAATATATATTTCGATATTTTGTGGAATGATTTATAAACTGGTTTATTTGATTTGAAGTATTTGTGGAATGTTATGAAAATGTTTAGAGTTTGAGTATTTGGTTGGATTTGTTTTAGAAGTGTGGCACAAGTATTTTGAAACAGGTTTTTACAAAGGCCTTACAGGTTCACAGGGTGTGTTCTGGTGATTGGATACACCATGGGGAGTTTGTGGTGGTTTTCACGTATGGGATCTACGGGTTGGAGCGTGACAGATTTGGCCCGATCCGTTTAGCCTGTGAGTTAAACGGATTAACTCGTCTAACTTGTGGGTCAACCCATTTAATCCTTAAAAAAAAAATTTATGTATTTAAAATATAATATATATTTTGTATTTTTTATGAGAGTTAATTAAAAAAAATTTATGTTTCTTCTTTTAATCCTAAAATTCGTTTATACTTTATTCATACAAAAGATAAATATATTTAATTTATTTTATAAATATAAGTTATATAACTTACGGATTATTATGTCTAATGACCAATAAATATATTATTTTAATTTTAATATCAATTTTATATATTTTATTTAATTAATATTATAGAATATTTTCAAAAATTTTTCTTTAATTTGTGGAAGCTAAATATAAAAAAATTATAAAAATTTATACAAATTAAAATTTTTATAATGTTTTTGTTTGTTAGACTATTAATTGACTATTAAAAAATATTGAAATATCTAAAATAAATTTATTTTTATATTATATTTGATAGTAATTAAAATATGTTTGGGAAAAAATACAGGACTGACACGTGGATACCCCATCAGCAAGATACATAGCAGGTGACCAGGTGGCTATCCCAGCGATCCCGCGTCCTAGGAATCCCCCATCTTAGGAATCCCATCACCTTAGGCATTTCACTGCCTCAGGATTTTCACTGTCTCAGGTCCTAGGATGACATAGATTTCTTCTCAGGATTTTTTCCTCTCAGTCATCAACCACATGTCTCAGCCCAGGCATCCAATAGTTAGGGCTTATAGACATTCTCCGCCCCAAGAACCAGCCCAATCTCTCAATGGATACAACCCAGTTGGTGCACATTCAGTAATTGCTTTTGGTTGGAATTCCTCTCACATTCAGCTTACAGGCGATCCCTAACCAGGGTACCTATGAACACATGCCCCTCTATTTAAAAATGGAAATGAGTGCTAACAATAGATCCACTATCGAGGTAGTCGCCTACCATAAATGCGTCTGTCCCATCCTCTGACCATCTTCAGGTGATGGGACAGTGTCAGGCCTGTAACCTGCTAAAATATCAGCATCATTAATGATATTCGACTGCACACTGTCCTATAACAGACATCTCATCATTCTTCTTCTCTGATGCCAAATCACTATTAGGAGGGGCACTATATAAAGGCAGTTTCTTCAATGGAAAGGGATTTTTTGGATACTTTTCGGGAGACCTTTTTTGGACTTCTTGATTTTTTCGAGAGAAACACTTTGGGGCTGAGAAAGATTTGGCAACATCACTCTCTTCTCCTCAACGTCTCTTTAGTAACCTCGACATTTTTTTTGTATTCGTCATTTATGATTTCCTTTCTCCGTGTTTGTCGAAAACAACACTTTTTTCCTTTATTATTTTTTAACTTAGGCATCAAAGTTTTTTCGTCGGGAACCTTACCCGGCATCACTCTGAAGGTGTTATCATTTTACAGGCTTAGGAGGTGAAGCTTCATCAGAAACAGCTACGCTTTCAGTCACTCTCTGGTGGGAAAGTCACCGTCCGATAGCAACCTCATCACCCTCACACCTCATCAATTGAGTCATTCTATGTTGACTGTGAGGAGGGTCCACGGATAATTCTCACACCAACAGCTGGCGTCATCTGTGAAAAATAAACAAAAAGCCATTGAAGTATCATTTTGGTGAAAGAAGGGAGAAGACAAAGTATTTTCTTTTTTATAAATCTTTTAACTTAGAAAAAGAGAACTTTGAAATGGTAGAAAGAGATAAAGAGATGAAGGTTTCATCTCTAGCAAAAGCACCGCTCGTAGAGGAGGGAGAGTACCCCTGATCAGGAAGAAGCCTTGGTCGGGAGGTAGACACACAGACAAATCTTGGCCAGCAGGGCTAAAGTACTTGAGAGGGAACTCCTGGAGATTAGAAGGCAAATGGCCAGGGAACCTGTCTCACTGGGAGAATAGAGAACACCATTTACCCTTGAAGAACAGGAGAGTCAAACACCCCAAAGCGGCCGTGAAGAGAGAGCTCAGGGATCCAGAGAAATAAGTGGCCAAGCACTTAAGCCTAGACTGACGGCCAGGTAGAAAGGAAAAGCCAAATTAATTAAGAGGTTAGAGGAGCCTCGCGCGTTGCAAGAAATTAACACTCCCTTCAAAATCTATGAGGGGCGAAGAAATAGAGGAGATAAAAATTACAGAAGAGTAGATCAGTTAAGAATGGAGTATAGTCCGGCCTCCACCGACATGAGAGTCTAACTCAACAAGAAGTATACCCGAGAAAAGGAAGCAGTAAAAGCCCGTCAACAGAAGAGAAATGGAAGAATGTATAAAGAAGATGTTGTATAAAATGGGGGCGTCCAACGTCCCTGCTCAGGGAAGGAACTCAGGAACTAAAAAAGTCCTTACTTCTGGGTTCAAATCCTCTCTCTCAAAGGAAATTTTATCCTTACTCCTCCCAAAGAAGTTTAAGATGCCCCAGATACCTCCCTACCCAGGAAAAATGGACCCATGCCCGTATGTGGACATGTTCAGAGAAATGATGCTGATTCAGGGCCTGACTGAGCTGCAGGTGTACTGTCCTTTTTCCCTGACTCTAGAAAGGCCGGTAAAGCGCTGGTATAAGAATTTACTATTGGCCAGCATCATTAGCTTCAACCAGCTGGTGGCACACTTTGAGAATGAATTCAAAGGAGCAGTGGCCATCAGTCGAAATCTGAGCACCCTACTGTTAATATATCAGGGAGTTGGGAAAACCTTGAAGAGCTTCGTGTAGAGGTACCACAAAAAGGTAATGGAGTTAGGGGCCTATCATCACCCTCTGGCTCTAGAAGGGTTGAAGAAAGGCTTACGATTAGAGAGGACATGGTATGCTGTTCATCAACGTGCAGTAGATATATATGAAGCAGACCGAATGGAACTGCTTGATGAAATTGAGATCGAGGAGGAAATGCTCCTAAGATTGAAGGAAGAATCCCGAGGGGCACCAGCCAGGAGGGAGCATCCCCAGGATATATGGCAGAAGGGAAAGGAAGCTCCCTATGGGAATCCCAAGTATGATAAAAGAGATCGGGGTCAGGGAAGATTTTTGTCCCGGTACCCCAGAGATGAAAGGCCATTAAAACAACTCCCGGGCAGTCTCCTAAGAGAGTGAAGTAGGTGGCCGCCCAATGACACACTCTATTGAAGGCTCCTTTATCCGAGATATATGAGTACGCAAGGAGCTGGGGGCTCCTGGTACTACATCCTTAAGCCATGAAGGCAAAGGTGCTTAAAAAGACCAAAGGTCGCTTCTGTGAATTCCACAAGGAAGGAGGCCACACCACTGGTCAATGTGACGAGTTACGGAATTAGGTTGAGGTACTAGTCAAAAACAGTGACCTCATATATTACATTGATTTCCAGCACTCCCTTCGGAGAGACGGATTATATCAGAGGGATGATGACTACCTTGAGCTGGATCTAGGCATCATGGTCATCAGGGAGGTCCAACCCTAGCAAGATTATCAAATCATTCTCAAAGGAATTATACGCGATACTCATTACCCAACCACTCCACAGATGTTCATGTCATGAATGTACGAGCAGACAAGAGGTCAAAGATTGCCACCGTCCCTATCATGTTTACTTATGAAGATGAAGTAAGGGGTCTACTACCCTCATGATGATACATTAGTAGTGGAGATGGGGATTACCTCAAAATAGGTCAGTAGAATTCTAATTGATACAGGCAGTTCAGTTGATATAATTTTTAAAGATACGCTAGACTCCCTGGGCATAAAAGACCTGGAATTGATCCCGCCTAATTTTACTCTACATAGATTCGGGGATTCTTGCATCACTCCCCTAGGATTGATATAGTTGCCAATCATCATAGGAACCTTATTAAAAGACAACTATAGTGTGTTTTCAAGTGGTTGAATTGAAGATCCCCTACTTTGTCATCCTGGGAAGGCCCTTTCTCAGGAATACTAAAACAGTGGAAAGCATCCACTACTTAAAGTTAAAGTTCAGAGCTAGAGAAGGAATTTGCATCATAAGGGGCAACCAAAGAGAAACAAGGTCGTGTTTTACCACCTCCTCCAAACAGGCTTACTATATTCGCAAGAGGTCATTAGAAGCTTCCCCTGACCTGACCATAACCAGCGAAAGGACGAGATCAGGAGTTCAACCCAAAGCTTCTATCGTTGATCAGGACAGGGAGAACGAAGAATCACTAGTCCTTAGGTTAAAACCAGAAGATACCCTGACAAGCATAAGGATAGATGAACGAAACCCTGAGAGGATCGCCAGAATTGGTACCTAGCTAAACCCTGAGCAGAGGTAAAACTTGATAGAGACCCTAAGTCAGAATGCAGATGTCTTCGCCTGGAGCCATGTAGACCTACTAGGTATTGACAAAGGGGTTATAACCTACCAGCTAGCAATTGCCTCTTCTCACAATCCCATTAGGCAAAAGAGGAGGGTCTTCAATGCAAAAAGACAAAAGGTCATCAGGGAAGAAGTGGACAAGCTGCTCAAGGCAAGTTTCATCAGGGAAGACAGATATTCGGACTGGTTGGCAAATATCATCCTGATCAAGAAAGCCAACGGGAACTGGAGGATGTGTGTTAACTTCACTGACCTGAATAAGGCATGCCCTTAAGACAGCTTTCTCCTATCTTGAATTGATCAGTTGGTTGACTCCACGACGGGGCATGAACTACTGAGCTTTATAGATGCCTTCTCAAGGTACAACTAGATACCACTACATCCCCCAGACCAAGAGAAGATAACCTTCATCACTGAGTAAGGATTGTACTACTACAAGGTCATGCCTTTCAATTTGAAGAACGTCGGAGCCATCTTTCAAAGATTGATGAATAAAATCTTCAAATCACTTATAGGACAATCTATAGAGGTTTATGTGGATGATATGATCTCAAAGTCCACTAAAGTCGCAAACCACCCTTCTCACCTGGAACAAACTTTCTCTCTTCTTAGGGAATATCAATTGAAGCTAAATCCTAAAAAATGTGCCTTTGGTGTCAGGTCAGAAAAATTTTTGAGCTTCATGGTCAGTGAAAGAGGTATTGAAGCCAATCCCCGGAAGATATAGGCTATCATGGACTTGAAGAATCCTAGCACACTAAAGGAGCTGCAAAGTTTGACGGAAAGATTGGCTTCCTTGAGTCTTTTCATTTTTCGGTTCACTGACAAGTGGTATCCTTTTTTTAGGGAGATAAGAAAGGGTAAGGGTATGACATAGGATGAAGAATGCAAGAAATCTTTCAAACAGCTCAAGGATTATTTGGCTTTTGCCCTACAGCTAGTCAGTCTTTCACAAAAAAAAAAAAACCTTTATCTCTATCTTGCTGTCAGTGAATACGCCATCAGCTCAGTATTAGTGAAAGAAGATTTCTAAAAGGTTTAAAGTCCTATATACTACACCATCAAAGCCCTGATAGATGTTGAAAAGCGATATTCGATGCTTGAAAAGTTGTCTCTGGCACTTGTGGTTGCAGTAAGGAAATTATGGTCCTACTTCTAGGCCCATTCTATAGTGGTGCTAACCAGACATCCACTTCGACAGACTCTTCACCGACTTAACTTATTAGGAAGGCTGGTCAAATGGGTAGTGGACCTTAGTAAATTCGACATCAAATTTTAACCTCACAAGGCTATCAAAGGGCAAGTCCTTGTGGATTTCGTAGTTGAGCAGACTGTGGCTGAAACAGTGGCCATATCCCAACCTTCCAGTAAGCCTGAGGAGATGCACATTGATTACCCTGACCTCGAGAAATCTTTGACCTGGCATCTGTGGATCGATGGTTCAGTCAGCCAAAGTGAGGGAGGCACGAGCATCATATTAATTAGGCTAGAGAAAGAGGAGGTCAGGTATCCTTTAAGAGGTGTCTAATAGGCCAGGTCAAGCCGCGAATTGACCTGACCCAACCCATTAAAAATCGAGCTTGAATCGACCTGGTATGCTGTTCACATAGTCTGGGCCAGTTTCGAGTCCATAGCAACGGTTCAGATCGATTCTACATATTTGAATCGATAACCCAGATCGTAACAGACCCAAAATCGTTTTGGGCCTGTAATGTATAGAATCGACGGGTTGAACCGATGGTTTGGGCCAATTCAACCCACCAAGAAAAAAAAATAAATTGAACCAGCGGTTCAACCTGCTGGTTCAAAATTTTTAAAAATATGTTCTCGATCAAATTTTGTTTTAAAAAAACATCAAGTTTATATGTAAACCCCATCTTCCAATAATATGTATTGATGGTGTCCAAGATTTCACAATTTGTTATTATTATTTTTGCCCACAAACTATATATTATAATTTATCAATTAATTAATTAACATTATTATTATTTTAAAAAAAAGAACTTATTACTTTTATTTTTTGTTCGCTTGTGGAATTAAAATGACTTGTGATAAGTTAACTCATACACGCAGCATTTTATTTTGGAATTTATATAGAGAAATTCTAAAAAATTAAAAAATAATAATTCGTAATCTCGCTTTAAAAGAGGTGTAACAACAACAAATATGTATGTATGTATAAAGAAAAAGAATTAACATATAGATTGTGATATTAATTTTTTTAATTTAAATAGTATTAATTAAAAATATATACAAGTCATTAATTAAGAGTAAGGCATATGATTGATTTGTTTTGTAACATCTTGGTCCGATGAGGATGGGACGTGACATCGGGGCGAGGGAGCCTGAGCAAGGAGTGGCTTATGGCAGGCTTTTAAGATGGCAGGGATGAACCGAATCCCACATCAGAATTGGAGAGAAAGTTACTGGGTTATGTATGTAGAGTTGGAACTAAATTGTCAACAAGGCCTTTTGGGATGGGTGGTGGTTTAACTCCAAGAACTACGTAGTTAAGCGTGCTTGGAGGAGAGCAGTACCAAGATGGGTTACCTCTTGGGAAGTCCTCGATAACCCATTCCAAGAACAAAACTGTGAGGCCCTAAGGGTTAGGCTAAAGCAGACAATATTATTGACAGACTTGGACTAGACGTTACAATTGATATCAGAGCCAACTCTCCTCTAGTATGATGGTGGTGGTTCAGGGACGAACCAGGCGGAAGCGGGTCAACTCTCCTCTAGTATGATGGTGGTGGTTCAGGGATGAACCAGGCGGAAGTGGGTGGGCCTGTAACATCCCGGTCCGATAAGGGCGGGAAGTGACGTCGAGACGAGGGTGCTTGAGCAAGGAGGGTCTTCTGGCAGGCTTCTAAGACGGCAGAGATGAACCGAATCCCATAACAGAATGAGAGAGAAAGTTACTAGGCTATATATGTAGAGTTGGAATCAAATTATCAACAAGACCTTTTGGGATGGGTGGTGGTTTATTTTTAAGAATTACACAGTTAAGTTACTTGGACGAGAGCAGTACCAAGATGGGTGACTTCTTGGGAAATTCTCAAGATAACTCATTATCAAGAATAAAATCGTAAGGTCCCAAAGGTTGGGCCAAAGTGGATAATATTATTGATAGACTTAAACCAGGTGTTATAATTGATATCAGAGCCAACACTCCTCCAGTACGATGGTGGTAGTTCAGGGGATGAACCAGACAGAAGTTGATGGACCTATAACATCCCGATCTGATAAAAGCGGGAAATGGCATTGGGACGAGGGTGCCTGAGTAAGGAGCGACTTCTGGTAGGCTTTTAGAATGACAGGGATGAATCGAATCTCATATCAGAATGGTGGAGAAAGTTACTGGGCTATATATGTAAAGTTAGAATCAAGTTGTCAACAAGGTCTTTTGGGATGGGTAGTGGGTTAACTCTAAGAACTATACAGTTAAACGTGCTTAGACAAAAGCAATACCAAGATGGGTGACCTCTTAGAAAATCCTCAAGATAACCACCTATTACCAAGAATAAAATCATTAGTCCCTAAAGGTTGAGCTAAAGCGGATAATATTATTGACAGACTTGGATTAGGCGTTACAATTGGTATCAGAACCAACTCTCCTCCAGTACGATGGTGGTGGTTCGAGCACGAACCAGGCGAAAGTTGGTGGGCCTGTAACATCTTAGTCTGATGAGGATGGGAAGTGGCACTGGGACGAGAGTGCTTGAGCAAGGAATGACTTCTGACAGGCTTCTAGGACGGCAAGGATGAACCGAATCCTACATCAGAATGGGAGAGAAAGTTATTGGGTTATATAGAGAGAGCTGGAACCAAGTTATCAACAAGGTCTTTTGGGGTGGATGGTGGTTTATTTTTAAGAACTACGCAGTTAAGCATGCTTAAACGAGAGTAATACTAAGATGGGTGACCTCTTGAAAAGTCATTAGCAAGAACAAAATCGTGAGGTCCCAAGGGTTGGACCAAAGCCGATAATATTATTGACAGACTTAGATCAGGTGTTACAATGGGTATCAGAGCCAACTCTCCTCTAGTACGATGGTGGTGGTTTGGGGATGAACTAGGCAGAAGCTATTAGGCTTGTAACATCCCGATCCAATAAGGATGAGAAGTGGAATGAGGGCGAGGGTGCCTGAGCAAGGAGCGACTTCTGACACGCTTCTAGGATGGTAGGGATGAACCGAATCCCACATCGAAATAAGAGAGAAAGTTATTGGACTATATATATAGAGTTAGAACCAAATTATCAACAAGGTTTTTTAGGATGGGTGGTAGTTTAACTCCAGGAACTACGCAGTTAAACGTGCTTGGATGAGAGCAGTACCAAGATGGGTGACCTCTTAGAAAGTTCTCAGGCTAACCCATTATCAAGAATAAAATCGTGAAGCCCCAAGGGTTGGGCCAAAGCGAACAATATTATTGACAGACTTGGACTAAGTGTTACAATTGATATCAGAGCCAACTCTCCTTCAATACGATGGTGATGGTTCGGGGGTAAACCAACCAAAAGTTGGTGGGCCTAAAACATCCTGGTCCAATGAGGGTAAGAAGTGGTGTCGGGGTCGAGGGAGCCTAAGTAAGGAGCGACTTCTGACAGGCTTCTAGGATGATAGGGATGAACTGAAATCTCACATCGGAATGAGAGAGAAAGTTATTGGACTATATATGTAGAGTTAAAACCAAGTTGTAAACAATACCTTTTGGGATGGGTGGTGGTTTAACTCCAAGAACTACATAGTTAAGCGTGCTTAGACGAGAGCAGTGCCAAGATGGTTGACCTCTTGGAAAGTCCTCGGTATAACCTATTATCAAATCGTGAGGCCCCAAGGGTTGGACCAAAGCGGATAATATTATTGACATTCTTAGGCCAGGTGTTACAATTGATATCAGATTCAATTCTCCTCCAGTACGATGGTGGTGATTCAAGGACGAACTAGACAAAAGCTGGTGGACCTATAACATCCCGATCTGATGAGGTCAAAAAGTGACACCGGAGTCGAGGGAGCCAGAGCAAGGAGCGACTTTTGACAGACTTCTAGGATGGCAGGGATGAACCGAATCCTACATTGAAATTAAAGAGAAAATTACTAGGCTATATATGTAGAGTTGGAATCAAGTTATCAACAAGACCTTTTGGGATACCAAGGTAGGTAACCTCTTGAGAAGTCCTCCGAATAATCACCACTACCAAGAACAAAATCGTGAGGCCCTAAAGGTTGGGCCAAAGCGAACAATATTATTGATAGATTTGGACCAGGTGTTACAATTGGTATCAGAGCTAACTCTCCTTCAGTACGATGGTGGTGGTTCAGAGACGAATCAGGCAAAAGCTGGTAGGCCTGTAACATCCCGGTCCGATAAAGGCAGGAAGTGCTATCGGGGCTGAAGGAGCCTGATCAAGGAATGGCTTCTGACAGGCTTCTAGGATAACAGGGATAAATTGAATCCCACATTAAAATGAGAGAGAAAGTTACTGGACTATATATGTAGAGTTAAAACCAAGTTGTAAATAAGACCTTTTGAGATGAGTGATGGTTTAACTCTAAGAACTACGTAGT
>JAVXUL010106878.1:0-18850 GCA_035590515.1 Trichilia minutiflora
AATTAAATTAAAAAATAAAAAAACAAAATTAAAAATAAGCAATAGTTTGAGATAACTGAGAGAAAAATTCAGGATTGTTGCCTTGTTAACTAGTAGCAATACTATAATTCAAAATTTTAATTTTATGGCATATTTAAAATAAAAAAACAGAAATTATGATTTATTAATAATCATAAATATAAGAAAAAATATGTTAATCCGGTTAAATAGAAAAAATATTAATTTTCATCTCCTTTTCTTTTCTTAAATTTTTTTAAATATAACTAATTTAACTTTTATTTATAGCATCGAATTTTAAATTTTATGACTATGATTTAGAGCAATTAATTTTTATAATATGTTAAAAAATATTTTAAATAATAAATATATTAATAAATAAAGATAAAAATAGATATTTTTAATTTAATAAAATTAAAATTTCTTTTCTGATCAAAATTTAAGAGTTTAATATCTTTTACATTTAAGAAATAAATCTTATAATCCAAGGGAGAGTAGTACATTCGGACTGTCTAATTTAGAAGTACCGAATCTTCTCTCCGAGTCGGTAACGAGGGTCAAAAACGAGATTTTACCCTGCGAAACACGAGTGTATTATTCCTAATCATAGTCGGCTCGGCGATTATTGGAGATATTGGAGGGAGGGTGGTGGTAGGACCCACAAGAGTGTCAATATCCGTTCCAGCTCTTGGCACCATTCTTTTCCCGAACCGTCCTCGCATTAACCGCGAATTACTTTTCCAGAAATAGCCTTGCTGTTTCCAGGAATTTATTTCTCTCTCTCTCCTTTTTGTTTTTTTTTTAAAAGTACCTCGTTCTCAGTTATTGAACTACTTTTTTTTTTTAATTGTTTAATACAATCAATTTGCTTATATTACCGTATGGCCCAATAATAAAGCACCAATATAAATTAATATTCAATATATAAATACTAATAGATTTAGTTGATAAATTATTTTTAGGTTAGTATAAAATATTTGAATTTAGAGTTCAAATTTTACTCGCACTAATAACAAAGTAGGTTATTTTTAATAATAATTGTAATATATATATATATATATATATATATATATATATATATCATAATATTATAAAAATTAAATTAAAATTATTTAAAAAATATTTTAGTGATGATCAATTAAGTATGAAATATGTGATTTGAATATATATTTTAAATTTAATTTAATTTAATTATTTGTATTTTAAACGGATGTTTGATCGATAAAAAATTTAATTAGTATCTCCATATATTAATAGAACAAAATCCAACTATCGGAACAAAGCTCTAATATTTTAAATTATTTAAAAAAATTAAATTAAGATAAAAATTTATTTAATATTTTATAATATATTATATAGTGTATGCAAATGTCGAGGTCATGTATTATTATTATTATTTATACATGCACATTAATATATATATATATATATATATATATATATATATATATTATCTCATTATTTATTCACATTTTTTATAAAAATTGTAGAAGAAAAAGGGGGCAATTTAGTTAAATAAAAAATGTCGTAGTTAAATATCTGCAGGTGGGCAGTTTCTGTTTGTAACCCAACTGTGTTTCGCTTTCTTTTCTATGTCTGAAAGTTGCTTTCTCTTTTGACAGTGCTAGCAGTTATTACCAGATACACTGCAAAATCAAAACAAAACAAAACAATGCAAATCAAAGCAAAAACAAGACATATCATTTAGCTTAAGGCATGCTCTTTCTTCCTCAACACTCTCTTTCTCATTCCTTTCTTCTTCTATCCTTTGAACCCCCTTAGTCATTTTCAAACACTTCTTCGTCAGTGAAGTTTTCCCTTTTCTTCCATATTCCTCGAGAAGATCACCTTTTTCTAATCAAATACTAATACCCAGTTGATTTTCTCAGCTCTTCTTTGATTTATTGATTTTCAAAAGTTCATTTTTGTTTTGTTAATTAGATCAAGCTCTGTTTTTTTTTTGTTTTTTGAATTCTTTTGAGATATTTATTGCTGTTTGTGCTGACTTCAGCTCAAGCTGTTATTTGTATTTGTTGAAGTTTGAATATTGATCTCTCAAATAAAAAGAATGGATTGTGGACGGTCACATTTATTACTGATTTCGTTGTTTTCTCTTGTTCTTGTTTTGAAAATTGAGTCTTTGTATTCGTACACACTACCCATGAACTGTACGGACACCACTCGGCTATGCACATCATTTTTGGCTTATAAAATGCAGCCAAACCAGACTCTGGCACTGATCCAGAGCATGTTTGATGTGGTGCCGGAAGATGTGACCGTTGAAGGAAATGGCAACACTTACATTTTCATCAAGAAAAACTGTTCATGTTTGTCAACGACTAAGAGTTATGTGAGCAGCACTACATATACAGTGAAATCCAATGGTGGGTATGTGAATGATTTGGTTAAGGATGCATATGATGGGCTTGAAATCTTGGACAATAGCACAAGAATGGCTAGAGCTGGAGCAGTTGTGTCATTGAGACTGTTTTGTGGGTGTTCAAGTGGGTTGTGGAATTACTTGATGAGCTATGTGATGAAAGATGGAGATACTGTGCAATCTTTGGCTAGTCGGTTTGGTGTTAGTATGGATAGTATTGAGCAAGTGAATGGGATTATGAATCCTAATAATATCACTGTTGGTGATTTGTACTACATTCCATTGAATTCAGGTTGGTTCAATCTTACTCTTCCCTTGTTCGGTCGGTAATTGTATGATTTTTTATGGTAGAGATTTGCTTTAATTTTGGATTTTCCTGGAGGAAGGCTTGGATGTTGGACTGAAATACGGTTATACCTGATATATATATATTTTAAAAGGTGAATTTAGAACCAGATTGTGCATATTATTGAGTCAAACAAATTGAGCGCTTTTTGCCCTTAGTTTATTGTATAGTGCATGGCAGCTAAGTAGATGTAGGTGGACCGTAGGCATATGTTCCTAGTGGAAGTGATTTTTGGTTGTCAAATCAGATGGAGATCAATTGGAAATGCTGTTTGTTGAAATGCTTGTAAGAGTATTTGATGCAGAGATTTTGTCAAAACCGGTGAATTCTAGTTTATGAGAACCCTATCAGACATGAATGTGAAACTAAAGTGAAGACAAAGACGCTATTTAGATTAAGTAACAATTAACAGCTTTGAATGATGAATGAGACATGAGATATGGTCAGAAAAACTTTCTCTATGTATCATTTCCAAAATTTAGTTTTCGTATAATGTACAAAAATAGAGAATTCTCTCTTTTTTGAAATTATAAGGTTCTACCTATAATCTTACATACCGAGAGTATAATTGAATGGATGCAAGAACGTCCATATTAGGTTGATAATGGTATACACATGTTTAGTGCTGTTATCTGGTGGAAACAAAAGCTCTGCCATTAAGTGCTATGAGCTTTACTTGCTGTGGTAAACATTCCCTTGTAATAGAAATAACTAGGATTTTTTTTTTTTTTGAAAATAACTCATCAATATAATTGTATGGTAAGAAAACACAGATCAAGGTATTGGCACTTCTTTTACTTGTTACTTTTCCTGACTGGTATTCATTTTTGTAAATTTTATGTTTATGTTCTTCCTTTATGGGCCTTGTGGCTTAGTTTATCATTCTCTGAAACACTTGATTAGGACTTTTTTATTTATCAATATGTCATGAAGCCTTGTGGCTTAGTTTATCATTCTCCGGAACACTTGATTAGGATTTTCTATTTATCAATCTGACATTTCATGTCACATTGTAGCTCCTGGTGAGCCTTATCCTGTGCAGAATAACACTGCTGCTCCTGCCCCTGCCCCCGCCCCTGCCTCTGAACCATCTGCTGACAGTGATCCAGGTATGCATAGCCAAAGGATTTGCTTGGGATCAACAAACTGTTCCTAAGAATATGTATAGTTGCATGATTTGCTGAATTTCTGGGGTTCTCTCTTTTTAATTTTGATATCCTCTTTTCCTTCCATGTTTTTCTAATTTTCTCCAATTGGCACGATATATTGACCCACTAGCTATTTACTTGCAGCAAGCCATGTGAATCATAAGTCTCACATGCCGTATGGATGGATCATAGGGGGTTTAGGGGTTGGGCTTAGTCTAATAATATTGAGCATAGTCATTTGTATCTGCTTGAGGTCATCAAGGTTCTTTAAAGAAGGTCAAGGAAAATCTGCTAAAGCTCCTGATGGCAAGAGTTCACATAAGTTTCATATTCTTCGGAAACCAAGTTTTTGTTGTGGTTCTGGAAGGTTCATCTGCAAGTCTGCTGATTATAAGCAGACTACTGGTGAAGCTGGTAATCCTCCAATTACCATTTCCAAAGGTAATGTAGTGTTCCTAACTCTTCGTTTTAACTTTTGACTTTAAAATTTTTATTATTTACTACTTATTAAAGTGGGTAATAAAAATAATAAATGTTACGTCAAGATCACGATCTTGTAGATATCCGGGTAATAAAATAATCTTGTAGATATCAGGGTAATAAAATAAAAATAATTGCTTTGACAAATATATGTTTTTCTTTTTGGTTTTGTCATTTATAACTGATGGAATCTATTTCTGGTTGCAGTTTGTTAATTGGTAAAAGTAAGGTTCACCTGACTTCTTTTTCAAATGTACATATATTTTTAAACATTATAATGCGAATTCATCAAACTTGTTTATATCTAAAGTTTATCTAAAACCATGAACTTCAATATATTCCAAAAAATAGCTTTGATTCCATGATTGAAGACAATAAAAGTTTAGTGGTTGCAAATGTTGCAATTATCCAAATTACTGCTTTTCTGTCCCTTCATCAAACTATGCGATGGTTTTCTTTTCAATTTTGAGTTCAGTATGCTTGAATTGATGATGTTCTTTTCTTTGCAGCTCTTGGGACTGATGTTTTTGATGAGAAACCAATAGTTTTCACGTATGATGAAATTCTTGTCATGACTGATGGGTTCCCTGATTCAAGTCTTCTTGGCCATGGAACGTATGGTTCTGTATATTATGGCCTCCTTCGAAATCAGGTTTGCACTAGTTTACATCTATTTCAAATTACATTTCTTGAGTAAGTTTGTGTCACCATGATATTAACTATATGGATTTGAATCTTTTCAGGAAGTTGCTATCAGAAGGATGACTGCTACGAAAACTAAAGAATTCATGGCAGAGATAAAAATCTTGTGCAAGGTTCATCATACTAATCTGGTAATGCTCTTGGCAGTTTGATTGATTACTGATTTTTACAAGTTGTGAATCATGTTGCTTTCAGCAGTTCAAACCTTTGACTCCTATTTTGGTTAAACTTTGTCAAGGTAGAATTGATTGGCTATGCAGCTACTCATGATGAGCTCTTCCTTATATATGAATATGCCCAAAAGGGTTCACTTAAAAACCATTTACATGATCCTCAGAGCAAGGGTAAGTTTTCCTGTCAATACTTTCTTAAGATTAGATTTTTCTGTCTTGATTTCTGGCTGATTTGGTGGCAGATTTTTCCAGACGATTATTTTGTCTTATCAGAAACATGAAAAAATAATCGTGATTAGCAAGAATCAAAATAACTACCTTGGCATGACCTCTTAACTGCTCAAACACTAGCAGTTGCTGTTGTGCTGAATTTTCCTAAAATTCCTGATCAAAATAAATATTTCTTCTCTTTTGGGGAAAGAATGTTATACCAAGCCCTGTTTGCTTCCAAAATATGTTTTATTATACTTGTTGAAAATGTTCAACTTTCATGAAGGTCATACTTCATTGTCTTGGATCATGAGGGTCCAAATTGTGCTCGATGCTGCTAGAGGTCTGGAATACATCCACGAACATACTAAAACTCACTATGTCCATCGGGATATCAAGTCAAGCAACTTTTTACTTGATGGTGCTTTCAGGGCGAAGGTTAGCATATTTTGTTGCATTTTGATTCTTTTATTTTTTTGGACACTAGTATAATTGCTTCTTGCTGATGTTGTTTTCTTTTCATGCTTGCAGATTTCAGATTTTGGGTTGGCAAAACTTGTTGGAAAAACTAGTGATGGAGAAACCACAGTAACCAAAGTTGTTGGTACATTTGGTTATTTGGCACCAGAGTAAGTACTGATACTTTTGTTGGCTACTGTGTATCCTTGACAAGTCCTTCGACTTTTTAAACTGTTTTGCTGCTGATTTCTGCAGGTACTTGACTGATGGCCTGGCCACAGCCAGAAGTGATGTGTATGCATTTGGTGTTGTTCTTTTTGAGATCATATCAGGGAAGGAAGCAATTGTAAAGACTGAAGGCATGGTGACAACAAATCATGAAAGGCGATCACTAGCTTCAGTGGTTAGTTATGCTATTGCCTATTCTGAAAAACATGTTAAGTCCAATACATAAATAAACATAGGGGTCTGCGAAACAGTTCTTTTTTAGGAAGTTGATTTCACTAATTCCTAATTTCTGGACTTCTACTTTGTGCTTAGGATAAAACATTATCTGATATATAACTAAGCATTGACCAGTTGACAGTCTGGTGTCTGGTTTTGTGGATCAAATCATGTGCTCACTCAGACGTGATTTTTATTTTGAATGTAGCAATATATACTTTCTGCTCTTTGGTAATATAAGAAACAGTTTTGATGCTAACTCCAAATTTGGAACTTATATTCTCAAGAAAGACTGTATGAAATAGAGTGGGGCAGTTTCTTACACTTTGTGAATGTGTTTCGTTCATTATGTTTTGGTGCTATACGTTTTCTTAACTATCAACTTCATCTTGCAGTATATACACTTTTTATCATTAAATTTCTCTTATATTTGTTAAATTGCAGATGTTAGCGGTGCTTAGGAGCTCACCCAACTCAATGAGCATGTCAAGCTTGAAAGATTACATTGACCCTAATTTGATGGATTTGTATCCCCATGATTGTGTGTTCAAGGTAAATTCAATCATCTTTTGATCTATCCCACTCCGGCTTTTTTATTCTGAAAAACTAAGTTACTAGTAGGCCTTGCATAATTGCAAAGTCCAGGCAAAATCCATCAATCTTTCTGACAAACTTGAAACTTCAGTTGCATTGATATCTTGATCTGAACATTAAATAATTGTCTTGATAATAAAACAATGGAAAGTTTTACAAAAGAAATGACCTAGGAAGTGAGAACATAACTTATAACGATAAGTTGTATATGACGAGTAATTAACTATACTTTTTATGTCTTTAAATTTAAGAATTTCAGCACTTTTACGTCTTTGAGTCATTATTCTTTCTTGATGGAATATTTCTTCTAGGTGGCCATGCTGGCGAAGCGATGTGTAGATGAAGATCCTACTCTGCGGCCGGATATGAAGCAAGTTGTAATATCCCTGTCACAGATCCTATTGTCATCTGTTGAGTGGGAAGCAACTCTTGCTGGGAACAGCCAAGTATTTAGCGGCCTTGTCCAAGGAAGGTAATAGGGATGTGTTGAAGCAATGATTTCTAAATCCCACTTTTGACATCCTCATTTCTCCTTTATCCCCCTTGCTTCCTTTCTACCTTTCTAGTTGTGTGTGTATATTAGCAATGATTTTCACTATAGTGGTTATAGCTGAGGAAAGGTTTAATTAATTGCTTTGTAATACAAGCAAGCTTATTTGAATAATTGAATTTCGCATTCCTTTTTTGGCTTGGGTAGTGTTTCTTATTTCTGTCGTTTTGCATTTATATGTATATACAGCCACACTATGTAAGAATGTTTTTACAAATTCACAATACCTACTTTAATGCATGTTATAATTACAAGATGTATGTAAAGTTATGCTAAAAAGCGTTAAGTGTCCCTTTTTGCTTTATATATCTTGCTTTACTCGATTAAAATGACACTAGACATCAACTCTATTTACTTAAATCTGTAATCTCTCAATCATGTGGCCATTTATGTAATGCACAAACACTGACGAAACGAAGCCTATTCTGAGCAACAATATGATACGAGTTCTTGGCAGTTCAATGTAACTACATGAAAATTTCAAGTAGGCTATCAATACTCCAGAGGTGATGGTGTGAAGTCGAGCAATTCTAATAGTAAGTAAAGATTTATATTGAAGAATTATGATCAAAGTTCAACACTATTTGGATAACATTGTGCTGCCGTTTATTGCCTTCACCCCACCGTCCCGTCTTCGAGAGCTTTCAGACAGCCATGGGCAATAACGGCTAGCAATGGCTTTCCATTTCCAAAAGTGACGGCCTTAAGAGGATCATTCGGAGCATCTTTCCAGCCCGTATATGCAAGAATCATGCTATTGAACCAGATTTTGCGATGCCTAGATTTATCATATTTAATAGCTGGGATTGGCCCCTTTATTGCCTTCACCCCACCGTCCCCTGTCCACTCCAATTTCATTCCCAGCTTAGCAGCTCTGTTGAAGAAATAGAGCATTGACAATAACATTCTAACAGCTATTGTGAAATAGAGTCACTCTTGTGCTTACAAAATCAATCAGAATCACAACATTTGCAAACGTTCTGCAGCAGAACTTTTTTTGAAAATTACACACATTATGGAATACAAAAAATATACAGATCTCAATCATGTCAAACATTAATTAGATGATGAAATCACAAACCTCTCTTCAGCCACGCTTTTGTCTTCGGTCAAGAATGTTGATTTCCGGCCGCGGCCAATTGGAGATGAAGGATCATCGTGTTCTCCTAGTGCATGAGTATAAATCATTCCATGGTACTCTAATTGTTCCGCAAATTTGGGGTATTCTGTTTCATCCTCCCGTAAACAATGTGGCTTAGGATGATCAACTTCGCAGGAGAACAGTTTTGATGGGAACTCAGGTACCTGTTGAATAATCATATTAATTCTTATTCAAATAACAGTGGAATAGATAATCGGTTCTGAAAATGAGATTTAGGGTTTGAAAGTTGGTTAAATATGAAAAAAATGTTAACCACCTCTATAATTTATAAGCGCAAGTTTATATCTTATAACTAACCCATAAATTTATTTATTTTGTTGGCAAGGATGAGAGAGAACATTTATAAGTATTTCACCTATTCTATCTTAATTAATTATTCAGTGTATAAATTAATTAAGAGGACAAAAAACATTACTGAGTATTTTATCAATCTTAATTAATTTTTGTTGAATTCTTTTTTTTTTTTCAATATTTTTATTTATTTATTTATTTATTATTGTTATTATTATTATTACTAAAATACTAAACAAAAATAAAATAAACTAGATATTAAAAGAATAAACAAAGCAAAATATATATCCTAGGAAAACCTGTCAAAAATTTAAAAAGAATATATACCTCATGGGTGGCTTGGTGGTTGGGGTTAGGCTTGGGACCTCAAGGTCCCAAGTTCAATTCTCCCTTAAATCACCCTTGTTGAAGCATCTAGGAGGTCAGGTCCTGATTTTCTTCAGTCGTTTGATATTATCCGTCGTAGGATACTTGCCTATTGTAGGGTATCACGGATGCTTCCGGTTTAGGTCTGAGCCTCGTTTTAGTGACGCTGTCCAAGGATAGTCGAGGGTCTGGGTTCCCGTGATAAATCTCTGGGCAAGCAAATTCCGGAGTGTTGACTGGCTGTTAGAGTTTTCGAGTTTAAAAAAAAAACTTGAAAAGAAAACATAATTGGACCTCAATGATAAGCAAATAAAACCCTAAGTAAAATTTATAAAGCTATAATACTTGGTTAATGGACTAAATTCAACAAACATTCTAATTTGGGTCGATTTCGTAATTAACTAGAAGTTTTAAAAAGAGCTTGTTTTATTTGGCTCCATCTTCTGCCTCCCGTAACACCCCAACACCAAGCAGAAATGGAAACTTGTGGAAGCTCCAGCCACTGCAGCAAACGGCCCCCTACGACGTCCCAAGAGAAGTCGTTCCCTCTCGTGGACACATGGCCATTCTATTTTTTCTCTCTCTCTCTCTCTCTTTTTTTCTTTTATTTTTTTTTAACCTTTTGTTTGATTTGTGTACAACACATATAGGATTGGTGATAGGTCCCGTGTAAACATAAACAAATCACTTACGAATAAATCCTCTGAGGATGAATCATAGTTTATTTAGAATATTTATATATATATATTTTTATTGATAATCCACGACTGCTTAAATAGCAGACTATTACATCAAACTGAAAAACAGAATAAACCAAAAACAAAAGAATGTCCTAAAACCATTTTAGTAACGGACACCTAACAAATGAAAATAATAGATATGAACTCCACGTATAGTCGAAATAAAATGTGATGAAAAATAACATCAAACTTAAATTTTTTTACTACGTCACTTCTCGTTAGCGATTCCCTCCGCAACCTCTTTTAAAATATTTGGGATTTGGTTTGAAATCTCTAACCAAACTTCTTGGCTTATCAATACTTCCCCCACTGGGTGGATTCTTGTTTGCAAGGTCCACATCTGGAAATTGCTCAAGCAATGACTGATGCTTCTCTCACGTAGCCTCTTCAGCTGGTAAATGTATCTTCTTCAAACTTTTTGCCCCTTTTGACCCAGCGAGTATCCAGAATGTGCTGGGGTTCAAGTACGATCACTCTTTCATCAGTCACGGGTGGCAACTCAGCAGAGGATAGTGTACGCTCGCCAATAAATTTCAGAGGGAAACATGAAAAACTGGGTAGATGCGGGCTCCTGTTGGCAGTTGAAGTTTGTAAGCAACTGCTCCAATTTTTTGTGTCACAGGGTATGGCCCATAAAATCGACCGGCAAGCTTCTGGTGGGCACGTTTAAAAACTAATTGTCACCGATAGGGATGTAACCTGAGAAACATCATTTCACCTACTCCGAACGTGACATCCCTCCTCGTTTGATCAGCCATTTGCTTCATGCGATTAATGGAGGTTTCCAAATTGGCTTTGAGTTGCCGTAGTATTGCATCTCTATTTATCAATTGCTCATCTACTTCGTTGATCGAAGAAAAACCGCTATAATAAAGTGGAATTGAAGGGGGCTGGCGCCCATATAACGCCTGAAATTGAGTCATTCCCATTGAAGCGTGGTACGTTGTATTATACCATAACTCAGCCCAAGGAAGATAGGCACTCCATTTGCGTGGCCATTGATGCACAAAGCATCTAAGATACTGCTCCACACAATGGTAGACCACCTCCGTTTGGTCGTCGGTTTGTGAATGATAGGCAGAGCTAAGATGTAACTTTGTGCCTGACATCTGAAAAAATTCATGCCAAAACCTACTGATAAAGACTGGATCACGATCACTGATGATGGATTTTGGCAGGCCATGCAACTTGATAATCCCTTCCACAAATTTTTCAACCACAACTTTAGCAGTAAATGGATGGGTTAAGGGTAGAAAATACACAAATTTACTTAACCTATCCACTACTAACAATATTGTGTCCTTGCCATGAGAAGTGGGCAATCCTTCAATGAAGTTGAGAGTGATATCATCCCACACTTGGCACAGAATGGGCAACGATTAGAGAAATCCTGCAGGTGAGGGTGTCTTGAATTTTATCTTTTAGCATACTTCACAGCGCCGGACGTATTCCTGGACTTCTCGATACATTTTAGGCCAATAAAACTATTGAGTTAACCGCTTGAACGTCCGCAATACTCCTAAATGCCCCCCAATTTTTGTGTCGTGAGCCTCATGTGGCAGCCTTTTTCGTAACTTACCTTGGGAAGGAATGAGTACCCTGCCTCTGAAGTAGAATAACCCCTGTCATTGTGTATATGGTCCTTTGGTTTGAGTTTTGGCCACTTGAGCGATTGATTGACTGTAGGGATCTCCTTTGTATGCTTTCCGAACGTCATCCCACATGGTTACGCTGGATACATGGAGGTGATTAAGGATTGGACTATTAGGCTTGCGTGAGAGGGCATCCGGTGCTGAATTTTCATGGCCTGGGCGATAAGTGATCTCCTAATCGTAGCCTAGCAATTTGGCTACCCATTTTTACTGCTCCGGTGTTGCCACTCGTTGTTCTAGAAAATATCTTAAGCTATGTTGGTCTGTTTGGATAAAGAACTTCCTCCCCAATAAGTATGGTTGCCATAAGCGTATAGCCTCCACAATTGCAAGCATTTCTTTAGTGTAGGTGGATCAGGATTTTTTAGTAACTCCCAGTGCACGGCTCATAAAGGTGATGGGCTTGCCTTGTTGAGTTAAGACCGCATTTATTCCTTCCCCCGTAGCGTCCATTTCTATGGTGAAGGATTCGTTGAAATTGGGCATCGCCAAAACAGGCATAGTGGTCATCGCTTGCTTAAGAGTCGCAAAGGCTACTCCAGCTTCCTCACTCCATCTGAACTGTCCTTTCTTGAGGAGGTTGGTAAGCGATTAAGTGATGATGCCATAATTCCGAACAAATTTCCTGTAATATCTTGTCAAGCCTAAAAAACCACGTAATTTAGAAATATTAGTTGGTTGAGGCCACACCACCATAACTGCAATTTTACGATTATAGATCTTCACTCCTTGAGACGTAACAATGTGTCCCAAATATTCCAACTCCTGTTGCTCGAATGCGCACTTGCTGGCCTTGGCAAAAAATTGATTCCGCCTTAAAATCTCCAAAGTTTGCTTAACATGCACTACATGCCTATCCCAAGTAAAACTATATACGAGAATATCATCAAAGAAAACTAAAATGAACTTTCGAAGATAAGGTCAAAATATAGAGTTCATGAAGGCTTTGAATATAGAAGATGCATTACATAGACCAAACGGTATCACTAAATATTCGTAATGACCATTATGAGTACGAAAAGCAGTTTTGAGTATATCAGAAGGATTTATTCTTACTTGGTGATATCTGACCCTTAGATCTAGCTGGGTAAAGTGGGATGCCCATGTAATTCATCCAATATGTCGTCTACTGCAGGAATGGAAAATCGATCCTTGATGGTGGCTGCATTGAGTGCGTGGTAGTCTATGTAAAATCGCCAACTTTCATCCTTTTTCTTCACTAGTAATCACTACAGGAAAATGAGTCTTTAGTGACGATACTTTTAGTAAAGCTATATTTTAGTGGTGATAAAATAAAAGTCGTCGCTACAAACTAAGAAAAAAAATTAATTAAAAATTTTCCTTCTAACGACAACAGTGGCGTAGCTAAAATATATAATTAGCGGCGCAAAAGAATTTCGCCGCAGAAAATATTGTTATACTGAGTGTCAAAAGTTCGCACCAGAATTAATGTCTTTAACGGCAACAAATGTTGCCTCAAAAAGTTAATATTGTAGCAACGCCATAATATCGCCGCTAAAAGCAATTATTAGTGGCACCATTTTATTTGGCCGTTAAAAATATTTGTGCTCAATTTTTAGCGACGACAAATATTGCCGTTGATAGTATAAATTTTAGTAACGCCAATATGTCGCTTCTAAAAATAATTATTAGTGGCGATATTTATTTTTGCCACTAAAAGATGTTTTTAGTGGCGACAAGTTATTTATCTTTGGTAAAACGGCGTCGTTTTGCCTGCATCTATAAACTTCATTGTTGTCGTTTGCTTTGCGTGTTTATCTTCCATTCTGAACCCTGGTTTCCTTGCACATTCGTTCTGCATATCAGTCCTTGCAAATCTATCTTTATTTTCGATAATGTAGTTCTTGATAGTTGTAATTATACCATGTTATGCTTGTTTTCACTTATTGAACAAGTATTGTTTATTTTTCATCATTGTTGCTTCAATTCTCTGAGTTGGAGTTGTTGGAGTTATTGTATACTAGAAATCGTGGCTTACCAATCTATATAGACGAAGGCAAGAAGTTATCTCAAAAAATTTCTTCCGCAAAGGTATATTTGGCGAACTATTGTGTTCACGCAATATTTCGAGACTTTTTTTCTCTTTTTCTTCTTTTTATTTTTTTCCCTAAGGGTTGGGAAGCTGGGGAAGTGCAGGGGTTAGATTACATGTTATTGCTTGTATATATGCTTTAAATCTGTTTATTGTAGCCATGGGTATGACTGTCAGACGAAAATGATAATGACATTAAGATTGTGCTTGGGTTTGGGAAAATTATGATTGTTAGGCTTGGTTATGTTTATCGTTAAACCATATTTTGTAGTTATCTGAACAGGAGATTTAGTTGTAAAAGAATAAAACCAAAAGCTATGATTCTATTTACAGATCACTACAGTGAAAAATCTGTAAACTCTACACCCAACTCCACCTCTCTTTGGAGATCGCATAGATATATGGAGGCAGTGGGCTCTTCCTATATTTAATATGCATGAGACTCACAATTGAGAAAGTTCATTTGAAGGGCACGTAAGACTGACTTAAAACATCAGAAAATACATCCAGGACTCTGAAAATTTTAAGCAAAATGTTGTCAATAAGGGTATATGTTCGTTTTTTTTGCTTGTCTTTTACTTTGGAAATGAATGAAAGAAAACCAGATTATGAGAGTTGCAATTCTTAAAACCCAGAAACTATTTACTAATTTAAAAACATTAAACAAATTACGAAGTGCACCAAATTAAAAGCTACCGTTTCATAATTCACAATTTTCATTTAGAAGTTGAACTAGTTAAAATTAATTATATGGTATATTTCTTGTAGCGCGAGTGTGCGGTAAAATCCAAGAGTTTTGATATCTTATGTTTAAATTATATTTAGGAACATGGTTCAAAATACATTATAAACAACAGCAGGAAACAATGTGTTTTCTACCCAATATGTAGATTAAATTAGTGGTTAATTAACAATATTTCAATTTAACTATTTAACAAAGGGCAATTTTAACAAATTAATTAGAGATTAATAATTTTGCATAGATGAGATTAGTTTAGATTCTTGAAAAATATCCAAACAACATAGCAGATTCAGATCTGGGAATCCATTCACATGCCTTGGCTTATTAAAAAGTTGGCGAATATATGCCTTTTCTCACAAACCCCGTTACTGCTTATATTTATTTTTTCTTATTCTCCTTTATTTTTCTCTTTTACTTTTTTATTATTTGTGATACACATAGCACACCCTAGATGGAGTCTTTGCATTTAACCAAACCTTTGCTACTACCACCAAACGCTAAGGCGTTGAATATTCTTTTAGAATTTGGGTTGGCTACTTTGTTTTATAATATATTATTATTAGTCTCAGGTTGATGGATGCCTTCTGAAATTATATATAGTAATGCCAGTTTCAATTATTAATCTGTAGTCAAATTAGTCCATTAAATTCAACTCTTATCCTTTTATTTGGGGAGGAATTAAATGACCATATATGCCAATTGGAATATCATACAATAAGATATTCTACATATGGACTATCAACAATTAATATGCGAATTATTGACTGAATTATGTCAAGTTAGGTAGACAATTTCCAATTAAAGATAAAAAAATGTGATTGAATTATGTCAAGTTAGGTAGACAATTTAGGTAGACAATTTCCTAGATTCTCTTTGATATTTGGAATCCCTTACGCCATGTTTAAACCCAGAACATAACGAAACCTTTTTATAGATCTAATAACGTAGACAACTATTATAATAACTTTTATATTTCAAAAATGTTTGTGTTATAAAAGATAGGAGTACGGAAATATTTATCATCTAGTGGAATTGCATTTATTGGTTGGAACTTATAACTATGGAAAGAAATGAAGAAGCAAATGACAATTCTTAATAAGTTCACATCTTTCACATTAAATGAGAAGTCATTGTCCAATGTTGTAAATAGATTTTTTGAGTGCTAATTAGTTCAACGATAAAATCTCTTATGACACTTGTATATCTTAAGTTAAAGAGAAGTTTAATTACCTTACAATATTTATTGTTATGAAATTTTTGTTTTCCTTTTTCTCACTTGAAAGAGATTATGATTTTGGTTTATGACATATGAAAACACATGAAAGTTTAAAACAAAAGTGAAAAATTGTAATAATGATGATTGAAAAAGAAATGCATAGAGAGCTAAATGTCTGTACTCAACAGAGCATTGTAGCCATTTTGTTAACATAGTAACCTTGTTATGATTTTATTTTCTAAGGTTTATTGATGGATGAATCTCGATTTAAGGTTAGCTTCCTATTGTCTTTTTGTCTATAGATTATCATCCAATTCCAGTTATATTTGGATATCTAACATTCATCATTCCACCAAGGTTAGTACTTTATTTCCTTTTGAATTTGAGTTTGTTATCTATTGATACATGAAATGCTCAAGTTAATTTAAAATTATTTAAATTTAAAAATTGGATAAGTCCAGATATTACAAAAGATCTAGCAGTTGATTTTTTTTAGAAATGTTTAATGTATTTGTTATGACATTTGTGAGTTTGCTATTTAGAAAAATGATATAGTGAATTAAATTATTAAATGTATACAAATTATATATATATATATATATATTTGAATTTTGGATATTTACATTTGAGACTTTGACAAGTTCAGATATTAACGGAAGATCTGACAGCTAATTATTTTATAGAAGTGATTAATGTTGTTGTTATGACATTTGAGAGATATAATACTTTTTATGATTAACTTTATGGTAACCAAAGTTTGTCCATAGATAAATAGATGGATAGATACTAATAAATTTAAATTTTATTAGATATTTTAAAAATAATTAAAACTAACCAATTCAATAACAATTTAAATAAGAAGTAAGTGAAAATTAATACAACAGCTTTTGTGTCAATGCTTTTTAGAGAGAATACTTCGTCATAATGCACCATTACTCTATCAACATTAATACTGGCTAAAGGATATGATTGCAATTACATGTTTGCCTCTACAAAATTATCACAACATAGACATGATGAAAATAACAATTTGAATCATAAATTTGATGTTAATAAATTTGAGATATGAAAAAATAATCATATCTAATCTTATCAAACAAATAATCATGTAATACGAATGTAATACTCAATTTTTTTTTAGGTTGTGTATGTGATTGTGTAATTATATCAAGGAACTAAAATATATCATAAATTTATTAACATCAAATTTATGATTGCAATTACATGTTTGCCTCTAAAAAATTATCACAACATAGAAAAATAAATATAACAATTTGATGTTAATAAATTTGAGATATGAAAAATTAATCATATCTAATCTTATCAAATAAATAATCATGTAATACGAATGTTATTCGTTTAATATACAAATAAGAATACAACATTAGAGGCAGATGTAAAATATAATACTTAATATAGATAGATAGATAGATAGATAGATATGTTATGTATATTGAGAAAGCACAAAGAGACTCAAGTCTTTATTGGTTTCAACTTAATGTGTATATATATATATACACACACACATATAAAGCAAGTATAAAATATGTTGACATATTGAATTCAACTACTTCTAAGAAAATAAATATTTCTAGCATATACTTATACAATGTGTTTTCTTAATTGTTAGTAGATTTGCAATGTATAGGAGTTGGATGCAACTTAAAGATAGACTTTCTCCTCAATATCTTGAAGGCATCAACTCTTTTATAGAAGTAGCCAAGAAATTAGACAATACTGTTTTAGGCATTTGTTGTTCATGCTTGAGGTGCCTAAATGTACTTACACAATGTTTAGATGTAATTAGTCACCATATGTACCAGTTTGGAATCAGTTTGGAATATCTCCTACATATCATGTATGGGTTTATCATGGTGAAAAGAGTCAACCTAGTACAGATAAAGTCAGATCTGACAGTAACACTGTAGAGGAGGAAGAACATGATGATATTTTTAACTTATTACATGAATTTGGTATAGGCCAACCAATTAGGGAAACATTATACGTTCAATCACAAGACAATGATGATGGTGCAACCTCTTCTCCTACAAGGTATAGAAATAATGATCCTGTTATGAATTTGCTTGGCCAATCTAAAAAAATGCCTTCCACTAGGGTGCATATAAGCTCACTGGATTTTATAATAAGGCTGATGCACATAAAAATTCTTAATCAATGGAGTAATAAATCAGTAGATATGTTACTCAAACTATTGATGGAACTGTTACCTGAATGTTCTGAAATTCCCAGTTCCGATGCAAAAAAGAAGTTGAAAGATTTAGGTGTAGGCTACGAGGCTATTCATGCATGTAAATATGATTGTGTTTTGTTTTGGAAAGAGAATGAACCATGTGACAACTGTCCAATATGTAATGAACCACGATATAAATTTTGTAGTCAAGGTAGAAAAGTTCCACAAAAAGTCTTGCGATACTTTCCTTTGAAATCTAGATTACAACGATTGTTTATATCACGACATACTGTAGAAGATATGAGATGGCATAAGGAAAAACGCTTGAGTGAAGAGGGTGTTCTGAGACATCCGGAATGTAACACCCCGTGTTCTTACCTCGAGGGTATATTTATCATTTTCCACTCATCCAGTTCGGACACCTACATTCATTTCTCATCCCATGTGCTAATGGGTGTAATTATATGTTCGTGTGGAAAATATTTAAGTGAGAATTCAAATTTTAACGGGTTCGATCAACCGAATTGATGATTCGTTCGACCGAAATATTAAGAACTCTTTGGAAAAGTTTGGCTTCAGATTCGTTCGAACGAATAGGGGGATTCGTTCGACCGAATTGGAGTTCGTTCGACGGAAGGAGCCATTCGTTCGACCGAAGCATGGATTCGTTCGACCGGTAATTTGTGAGCTCTCTGACTTCTGTAGCACTGAAGGGTTCGATCGAACGAAGTGTTATTCGTTCGACCGAAGGGGGTGGTTCGTCCACCGAATCGGTGCGAAATGACAAAATTGCCCATTTCTAAAAGCTCATTCCTTAAGAAAACTTAAGGGAAAAATGGCAATTTCACCATTTTTCTATAAATAGGGGTCAGGGGGTCAAAATTTTAGGGTTTTCTTCTCTTTTCTTCTCTTCTTTCCTCCTCTCACGTTCTCCTTGCTCCCCTCTCTAAATTT
>JAVXUL010106947.1:0-18841 GCA_035590515.1 Trichilia minutiflora
TTTAATAATATATTATTTGGATAATATCACAATTCTTGGCCAATGACATGGATACACATGGTTTCTTCTTATTTAGTTTTGATACAAGATGGATGCCAACTCATTCCCACTCAAATGGATTCTAATCCATTTGATTTTAAATTGTTTTTTACTATTTAAATGTTGTATATGTGGGAGATGGAAGTGGATTAGAGTTAAATCCAATTTTGCTTCATCACTTTTATAATATATACATATGTATACGTGGGGCATGTGAGAGGCATTCAAGATTTTCATTTTGTAAACAAAAGAAAAGAAAACACAAAGAAAGAAAGAAAAAGCTCTCGGGTAGCAAGGATTTGCTTTAAAAAATTATTTTCTAAGGCTTACAAAAAGGGAAAGGATAGGCAAAGATTGCTCTACTTCCTTCCTATGCATCTTAAGTGAAGATATATAGAGATATATTGACTTTGGTTGCATAAGGTTTACAAAAAGGTTTTGTAAACCAATCTTGTCTCCAACACCTCAACATCACCTCCATCATCTTCCTACTAGTGTGTGGACATCTTTGGAGGCTTGTGGGAGACTTCAAGCTAGGAGGAGAAAACTTACTTAGGTAAAAATTTCAAAACCCTAACATATATATGTATGCTAAATTGTTTGGCTATATATGTATGCATAAAATGAAAAGCATGGATCCTATGAATTTTCTTGGAAAACCCTCTTATAGGGATCTCATAGACCGAGGGATTACATATGTGTTTGATTTATATTGACTATCTCAGTTATGTTTAATATGCCACATCGCACACACTTTGATTTTGATGATTACGAGGTATTTTTGTAATCAATGTATGGTTTCATTTGCTATTTCATTGTGTTGTCTACTCACTGAGTATTTTTTCAAATACCTACCCTTCATTTCCCTATTTCAAGTTAGTGTTATTGGGAGCGGCATAGCATAGCTGAAGTGAAACAGATTTTTTTTTTCAGGTACTCGACTCAGATATGTGTATCATGGTCCACTGAACAGAAATAAAATTGTATTTATGATTTTGTATATTTGGCTTGGCCAATAACTTATTGTAATAAATATTTTGAAGAATATTGTTATAATACAAATGTTGTTGTGTGATTGAAAATCTTCTATTGTATTATTTTTTAAAATATGTTATAAAACAAGTACTATATATTACGGGTCTTGAGATTATATTCTAATTATAGGATGAATTTTTAGGATTCGCAACGATTGTCATGTGGTCGACTAGGGTTGAGGCATGACATAAAAAAATAGGAAAAATAAAACAAATCCACTTACAGGTTAGGGAGGGTACACACTTCCTAGATTTTCTTGCTTGGATAGGATTCTTTATCCTTGCAACCGGTACCTATACGTACAAACATAGAGATTACTGTTAACTCCTTTATGATAACTCCACTCCATACGTATATAAAGAAACTTTAATAGGTTATCCATTAACCGACCTCACAAAATTAAAACACTTCTCTATTCTTTATTCAGTTAATCGATCTAACCCTATTACTCCTTCGATTTACAACCTAACTAACATCATTCAACCTCATTCGTTAGAACCAAACCATGGTTAAAAGGTTTCGTCTCTAATAGTAAAGGTTATTATTTACTACGAAGCAAATTTCTCCAAACTTAAGTTTCTTAGCTACCAAATCATATACGCATGCACTCTACATCTTAACTAATGCATTATAACCCAAAAATTCATAATATGAAAGTCGAATCATCGAAGATGAGCAGTACCCAATTACAAAATGTCTCTAAACGAAAATCTAAAGCTTAAATGAGTGAAACGGGCTTACAAACAAGTTGATAGGAGTCTGTCATCGTCGATTGTAGCACCGATTACTTGGAACTTCGAGCTAAACTCCAACCCTAGTTTTTTCCTCTTTGTATTCTTAACCAAAAAGCTGAAACGAGGTTGCTAGGATGTAAAGGAGATGGAAGAGTGATAGCTTTTGGTGTGAAATCATCGTTTACTAGATTAGAAAGCAAGAAATCGAGAAAAAAATGTTGAAGGAGAGAAAAGAGAGGAACGAAAGAAACGGGAGAGAAAATGAGATGGAAGAATGGTTTCCATCACTATTCATCCATTTATATAATGGGTTATAAAATTACTAAAATATCCTCAAAGTCAGTGAAGGAAGAAAATTTTAGAAGAGGCAATTTTAATTATTTCACCTGATTTTCGGACGATTCGGTCGAACGAACTGGTCGATTCGTTCAATCAAAACAGGGTTCATTTGAACGAATAAAACCCTTCATTCGGTCAAAAGTTTCATGAGCCCCTGAAAAATTTTGGCCAACCTATTCGTTCAAACAATTCAGCCATTCGTTCGGTCGAATAATGTTTCATTCGAACGAATCTATTAATTCGTTCGACTGTGAATTTTTGACTCTCTAAAAAAATCAGGGTTTTTTGATTAAGTTAAATGAACCAAGTTTTCATTCAGCTGAACCCATTCGTTCGAACGAATCCAAGCATTCGTTCGATCGAATGCTCCCTGCCTTGATTTTTTTAAAGCAGTCGAACTCTCAATTGCTTTTCGTCATCCATTTCCATTCCTTTCTCTTTCTAATTCTTTCAAGACCTTATATTAGCCTTCAAAATACCATCGATCTATACAGAACTCAGGCATATATTTATGAAAAGATGAAAATATCCTTACTCAAAAATATAGGATATCACACCATAGGTCAGTGTATAATTATTGTTTAAAGTAATATTCTAATATCTTTCATAATTATTAATAACAATATTATATAAAATAATTAATTAGTTTATAAAATATTTAACTTAAATAAAAACTCCTTAATGATTCTCACATTGTACGGGTTCTTCCCTTATTAACGTCTATTACATACATATAGATAATCACATCAATTTTCATACTTTAAATGCTATTAATGCTCTCTATATGAAACACACATGCTTACTAAATCGAATTTTCAAAGTTGACACATAACTACTGAGGCTTAATTAAACAATGATGATTTGACCAAATTTCATCAATGAAATCTCATGACCCTACTCATTAAAACATCCATAATTTAAATCATAAACTCAAATTAATTCCAACTTACTGTCCAAATATAGCTTTCTTGAAATCATTTCTATTTTCATAAAAATCAATCTTTATTTAGCTTATTTTAGTTCATAAACAATATAATTTAATTCAAATCATAAATTCTTTTTTTACTATTCACAAATCAAGGCTTGAACAGTAAACCCTTTTTAAAAATCAGGAATAAATTATAAATTGAAGCTCTTAAACACGTTCAGAAGCTTACCACAACTCAGTAATATCCTTGAAAACTTGTTTGAGTTGTTGAAATGCAAAACTCCAATTTGGCTCTAAACCCTAACTTGTCTCTTTATTGATCTCTCATCAAAATCATAATGAGAAGCTTTCCAGAAGCTTAAGAGTGTCAATTTCTTGTTGATTTAAGTGAAAAATCAAGGAAAAAGGAAGAAATTTGTAAAGAGAATGAGGTGAGATTGTTAGGAAAGAAGAGATGAGGAGAGATAGGAAAAGAAGAGAAAAAAGAAAGAGAGAAGAGAAATTATCATCTTAGCATGTTTGGCCTCTATTTATAGGTTTACAAGACCTTAGAGAATTACAAACATACCATTGAACCAATGAAAGTAAGAAAATTCTAGAAGAGAAAACATATAATTTGTAAGAAAAGAATACAAATTCATGTTAGATCAGTTCGTACATTTTTCAAAAAGTATCGATATTTTTGTTCGTACATTTTTCAAAAAGTATCGATATTTTTGTATCACAGATTGATACTTTCTTCTTCAAGAGTCAATGTTTTATTAAAAAATATCGATATGATTTATCTTATAATTATCTTCTAATTCTCGAAAATCCTGTGTATATTAATATTAAAATGCTCTGATTTGAAAGTATTTATACTTTTTTCGAAAGTGTCAATGTGGTCTGATTTTGTAATTTTTTTTATAACTCTCGAGAATTCTGCACATATCAATACTTCTTCAATAAATATCAATTTCTTCACAAAATATTGATACTTTTATAAATCAAATTAATACTTTACTTCTGTTTAAAAAATATCATTTAAATATATTTATAAATAAAACTAACATTTAATATTATTCAAGTTTCTATGTTTAAAACTTTAAAATATAATCTTTATCAAGCTAAATTTCTAAAATAAATATTAATTCTCAATGTTATGTTAACTACTTAGTAATTATGCACGTACATGTGGATGAAAATAATAGAAAATAACTATATTACCCCTAAATATAAAGAATGGAGTCACATTAATCTTTAATATGATTTTACATAAAATCAAAATCCACATAATCAATCAGTTTTTTTTTTTAATCATCTTTTTGTAGCCTTTTATGTGTAATTTATAATTTTAACACTTCAATATATACAAATGTGAAATGGTTACATATTTGTTCCGTAATTAAGCAATTTAAATTCTTTAGTCAAGGCTTTCTAGGAGATTCTTATGGATCCCGTGTGATTGGATTCGGGCAATATAAGTTGTTTCATAAGTTATATATAGCGGTTTCTAGTTACAAATGTGAAAAAGTTTCATTCGCAGACGAATAAGTAGTGTTAAAAATATAATTTTTTTATATATATAAAGTAATATGATAAAATTATATAATTATTATATATTTTTTAGAAAAATTAATAAAAATTTGTGAAAATAAATAAAAAATATATAATAATAATAATAATTTATAATAAATCAATACATATCTTATTATCTTAATATGTTAAAATAAAATTTTCTTATTTCGATTATTGTAGAATTTTTAAGTATACATTCTGACTCTCCTAAAATATAAATTTTAGCTCTACCCTTGACATGAAATATACAGTTACATAGAGAAATTAAAGTTTAAATTAGTTAATTGTCATGCTTATTCTTGTCCTCAAAATTAGTCAAATTCGTTATAAATAGAAGACTTGTAAATACCAGTCTAATTCATTTGTTATGGACCTTTCTGATAAGTTTTAGATCATTATATGCAATATAGAATTAGGGTCTGTTTGTTAACCCTCAATAGATTTATTCTTAATTTCTCTCAAATCCAGTGGGCAATTTCTGGAACTTATTTTTTAATTTCACTTATTGACACTCAATACTATTATACAATAATCAGCTCTCAGAAAAGAGAATTTAGAATTTACAAACTCAAATATCAGCTCACAATTTTTTGGGCACCCTTACGGCTTTATCAAATTAATAATACCACATATCTCAGATAGTAATGCTACTTACAATAAATATGCATATACTAACAAATTTATTATCTTATTTGACATATATTTTAGGGTAAAAAATTTAAAATGGGTATCATCTCTCTTTATAAATAATGTAATTGTTAACAATCATTTTAATTGTCATGGTTTCAAATATTTGTCATACTTTCAAATATTTAGGTATATCTTAATCATTTTTAAAAATTTTATTATTATTTTAATTTATGAGTGGGGAAAAAAATGAGAGAAAAATTTAGATATGGCCATTTTAATAGAATCATCTAATAATAATATGACATGTATGATAAATTTTCTCTTTCATTATAATTATCGGGACCATAATTGAAGAATGCGTGTATGACAACTAGCTAATTACATTCCGTCTAAGACTTCTTGGAGAAACGATGACTGGCTTTCATAACAAAAAATTTCATGTGCTCTATCACTTATCTCTTTTCCATGCGGATAAGATCTAAATATGTTCATCCATGATTAGATCTCAACTCGCCACATTCAAGCTCTTCATTCCAAGGTCAAACACATCCTAGTGAAATGGTTATTAATTTTCAAAATAAATTGATGACCTCTTGACCAAAAATCATAATCAATCTCTATCTTGTTTCTACTTCTACTATTCCTCTCCTCAAACAAAACTTAGTTGGCTTGAATATACAAAGGGCCAAATCAAGAAACTGTCAAAGGGAAAGATTAAACTACATACATTTTCCATTTTCATGCAAAAACCTCAAAAATCTCATTCTCGCGTCGGCAACCAAGACCGTTGACTCTATTTGTTCAACAAACCAATAGAATAATTTTAAAGGGCAAATTCTATAGAATACACTTGATCAGGTTCAATCATGCACTCTACAGGACAAAAGTGTTGACTAGATACGGGAGGCAAAGAGCTAACCACCAATTTAGATACGCAAATCAGGATAGAAAATATGTGTGATGTGATTTAAGGTTAATGGAGATGAGTCAACAAAGCAGATAACAAGGTTTTTGAGAGGACAAGTTTCAAAGTTATCTGCTTATACGAACTTCCAATTACAAGAGCTAGTGTAATTATTTATGTCTTTAAAAATATGAGAGATAATAATATTAATTTTAATTTAATAAAATTTTATTTTACATATAATTTAAGCATATATTATTTGATTCTGATTTGTAAAATAGGTAATTTATGTGTTAAAAAATTAAATATTAATATAAAAAATATTAATTATAAATTCTTTATAAATAAAAGATAGACCACAATTATTTATAAAATTGGACATTTTATAATATAAAATTGTAATTTTTCTTTTCTAGTAAATGATTTATCTTGATTATTAAAGTTAAGATACCTCGAGTGGAAAAGTTAGTATAAATATTATATACATTGAAAACTAGTAAAATAAATATCATTTATTTTAATTTACATAAATTTTAATAAATTTAATAAATCTTAACTTTGAGTAAGTAATAAACTTATATTCATATATTATATTTTTTGACTTATCAAAGAATGAGACTCAATAATTTGATCAAAACTTTAATAATTTAAAGATATAATTTCATAAATAGTAAAGTATATACTTACGAGATGAAATATATTACTATGATATTTTTCTAATTTATTTGTGATACTTGATTATTTAAATCTGATAATTTATTTAATAAATAATAATATTTATTTATAAATTTAATTTATAAATATAAAAAATATTTAGATAATCATTAGCACATTCACTGAATTGAAATAAATAAATAATTAAAAAGGCATGACATTTATTACAAGCATAACTTTAATTATAAGCATTAAATAGAGAATCAATTAAGTGGTTATTATTGATTTATTATCAAACTTAAATTTAATTAAACATATTTTTATTTTGTTAACATGGGTCATTAGAGTACAACTCTAAACTTTTAGTGAAATAAGGCAGAACTAGCATAAAAAACCAGATGGATTATGAGATAAATGGATTTGCACTTATTTAAATTAAAGTTATAAAGTTCATAGGTTTACAATCCCGCTGCCAACTCATTTAAATGCTTATCAAACTTCTTATAAAGGGATAGGTTTTATATAAAGCATTAGGACGTTAGTAGATAGATTTCACATAAAATAAAACGTGTCTACGCACACAATGTATCAAGAATAGTACAAAAGTTTGTAATCATGTTAATAATTTTGTAACGAAGGTTTTGAGGTTTTGAGAATAGCACAAGAGTCACGTCATCAATTTTGTAATATAATAAACTTTTAATTCTATTTATATTAACAAATTAAGAATGATTTTTTTAATGATTTTATTTATTAAAATCAATTTTTTTCCAACACCAATATGAACCTGTCTTACAGTGAATAGCAATTGTTTCGTCGTGTGTATATAAATGGGTAGCAGCTCTTCTTTTATCTGGCACTAATAGCTCGTTTCTTCTCATTGAATCAGTTGTATGGCTAATTTATCAAAGAAAAAAGTGTTGCTACTTCCACTAATCATGTTTTTGGTGCTTGTTGCAAGCTCTGAGGCACGCCCATCTCGCCTATTCTCCTCCTTGCCTAAAAGGATTGATAGCCAACTTATTTTAAGCCAACTAGGTTATGATGTATCGAACCTCGAAAGGATTGCAAGGAGACTTGGTTCAGCAGACCCGGACAGAGTTTCGCCGGGAGGTCCTGACCCGCATCATAACTAGGAACTATCAGCATTATTATCCTAGATGAGGTTATTTTGTTAAGGGATTAAACTGATCATCTCTCATTAGCAGTTTAAATCCTAATACAGGATAAACCAAACTTTTGTTCACTTTTATGTGCAGATCAGATCGTTTGCATATATACTCACTCTTGTCTCTTCAGATACATCCCAGGAAAGACAAGCTTATCTTTACGATGTTTACATTGTGCTCATTTCTGACGACTTTGCTTTATTGATCCTGTCGAGCTTTCCATTTTCTTTTTCTCTCTCGTTTCTTCCTTGTAATGTTACCCTATTGTCTATCCTTCCGAATAAAATGAATATTTTGCTCATAAATTTAGATCTCAAGTGGTTCAAGGTTAAATTTTTGTGAAACTTTTGGTTGGTCCCGTCTCATTTGCTTGTTTCCGGAGAAGAAGTCTGTCAAATATGAATGAAAGTCGACATGAAATCACATTTCACAGACTATAAAAGACAAATTATTAACATCATAAGAAATCACCCCTTAATATAGTCAACCGGATTCATTAATATTCCATGTCATCTGATACTTTAATTATCTCTGTTGCTTGATACTTCTCTAATAAATTAGATTAGAGATCATGCTATGTATTTGTTGGTTCCCAAACCATACCCGAATGATGATAACTAGCAAGTTCTTAAACAAAATATGTTGTACTTAATCACTTTATACCATTTTATGCTAATATGGAGTTTCAACTTCAGCACTGAAGCTGGTTGCTTTAGGCAGAACAGAAATCGTATCATTTCATATGTTCAATCTTACAACAGAACAATCTCTCAGTATGCCTCACTTAACACTAGCATAGTATACAAATAATATTTTTCTTAGCATTTGAAGATTGGACTTTATGTAAATACCAAACTTCAGCGGCACCATCTAATGTCATTCAATATTCACTCGCCAAAAAATTCTAACAATCCATGGGAAGAGGATACTGAGTAGCCAGTGCTCTTCATACAGAGGAAGAATCTCTCATAAGCCGGTGCCATGTTAGTAGCAGTGAACATTGAAAGAGCATGTTTGCAGGCTTTGCCTTTCCTCTGCAACAATTCAGTTCCATCTCTTATCACCGTCTCCAATGCCTAAACTAAGGACTTCACATTTGGCGAAAATGTGTATCCTGATTCTTCAATCGCAACCAGAGTCCCAACTATGCTTGGATAATTTGGAGTCAGTACTGTTTTGCCACAATGCATTGTTTCAATCAGAGTAAGACCAAGCCCTTGGGCGTTGTTCACGTGTAAAATAGAATGTAAAATTCTCCTACAAATTTGTCGCAAGCATACAGTATCCAAGTTATACTATAGAAAGAATTTTTGAACTCTTTCAATTATAGATCCCACGGAAAAGATTGGAATAAAAATATAATTTATTGATGCAAGAAAATATCACGGTAATTTTCTTACATCAGTAGATTTTTTCTTTTTCCTGTCTTTGAATTTGAGGCTGCAAAATACATAGAACACACTCACGGCGGAAGTGCGGTGGTTAGTCGGTTTTGGGTGTGTTTGTGACTGGACTTGGGGAGAGACCTAAGCTGTTTACATACCTCCTTCCTTCCTTTCCTCTCTCTCGATCCCTCTGTCTCTCTCTCTCTTCCCTGGATCGTCGGTGCTTCTCTTTCTTGATTCTCCTTTGGGGGGGATCAAGTCACACGTAGTTCTTTTGGTGGGAAGGGGATGATGATAATATAGAGGAGATGGTGAGCTGGCAAGCTCGAGTGGCCAGATGGCGGTCCCAAGGACACGTGCCGTTGCATGACTGACGTGCCCAGGGTGACTTGTTGTAAAATTAGAGGGCGTGGAGAATCGTGAAATTGTTCCTTGCCACGTCATCCCCGAGCCCCTGACCCTAAGGGTACATATTGCCGAAGGCTCTGACCTGAATGCAAGTTGACAGTGGATGTCTTCGAAGAAGAGCTCCCGACTGGTGGTCTCGGTCAGAGTGTCCGAGGCGATTAGGCTACCTCATTGTTGGTCTCGGCTTCTCGGAATGACACCGTATAGGGAAGCCTGCTGGATGTGTGCATGTGGTAGGCTTGAAAATAGGCCTGGGCCTCAGTAAAATCCCCCAACAGTAAGCCCCCCAGTTTTTAATTAAATAATTAATTTAATTGAAAACTGTGCAGTCTGTGCTCGACTGGCTTGACTGAAGCTACGTCTCTGTTATCCTCTTGGGAACGCCATCGTCTCACACATGTCCCCTCTCTATTGCTGAGCTAATCCGGGAATACACGGTACCCGGACTATCATAATTGCATATCGGGGCGGGTCCCACCTTATTTGAATTTCGAAGAGAGCTAACTCCTGGCGTTCCATCTTCGGGTGGCGTGACATTTTCTGGCCCGTTGGATCAAAATCGACTGTTGAAGTGCCTTGAACTTTGCGTATAAATACCTTCCTTTTTTCAAGCAAAATCGTGAAAGCCAATGTCAAGTACTTCTCTCAAACTTTTCGTAGTATTCACCCTGCTTCTCTTATTCTGACGTCCTTCCTGCCTTTACTCGATCGATGAATCTCTTGTTTCTAGTTAAAGAATCCCAGTATATCTAGAGTTTTATCTTAACCCCTTCATGGCGATCCTTGTTGAAAGGATGGTCAATTTTACAGGCAGGCGCGCCAAACATGTACACATAGCATGTGGGATTCGGGGAGTAGTGATCAGTTGGGGAGTGTTCGGATGTGCAGGGGTTTTCCTCTTAATTTTCCTGGTATCCCTCTCCGAATATAATAATTTCTCTGCGTGCATCTTGTAGTTGTGGGTCCATCCCCAAGTTCACCCACTGGTTTCACTGTTATTTCTCTCTAATTGCAGGTGATCTCGGAGATGAAGATGACGCAGAAAAGGCTCAATGGCATGAGCAGAATGACATAAGGGAACCGAGAAGGAGAATACTTTTCACCTTGTCGCAGTTGGAGAAGGCGGAGGTGGATCTAGTCCTTCAAAATCTCTCAAGTGTAGATAAGACCCAATAGGGGTCGGATATTCTGTAATAACATAGGCTGAGCACTCTGTAGTAATATGAGTTGGATATTCTATAATAACAAGTTCTGATTAATAAAACTTCCACTTCTATACATATGTGTGCATTCTGTCTGGCTTTACTTGTTGTGGTATGCTGAAGTAATGCGTCCCTAAGTACAACACTTAAAAAGAATCTTCTGTAGTGACAGAGCATCCGACTTTTCAAAGATAACTGAATAACTCCCTGACTTGGTGAAGTTATCTGGGTAAAGCTACCCGAGCAAAAATAACCCGACTAACAATACCTTCGAGTGAGAAGATGCTGAGTGAAGAGATATCCGAGTGAAAAAGTCTGCATAAATAAACATCTGAACAACAGCCATCTAAATGGAAATGCATTTGAGTGAGAAACCATCTGCATAAAAAGGTATCCGAGCGGATTACTTAGGCAATCTTTCCAAATATCCCAGTAAAGAATCCATTCACTCGAGGATAACATCCGAATTAAAAATAGAATATCTTAATGAAGAGTTCATACGCCCGGGGAAGACATCCGAATATAGGATTCTAAATAAAGGTCTGTCCAGTTCATTCGGGAAACCCATCCGAAGAAGAAAACTAATACAAACATGTCCAAATAAAGGACACGTCCATTTGGGAAGCAATGAAGAGTTCACTCACATTTATCATTAAAGCAAAAAAGAACATTTACAGGGAAGAAAATACTTACAGGCTGATTTGTTAGAAAACTTGACCGTAAAAAGGCCCCATAACATAATGCGTGCAAATCACAGGTGGCTAGTCTCTCCCAGGTACCCTGGTACCTGCAAAAGAGAAATCGAAACATGTGGGTGGCCCCAAACAAAATGGTGCGCATGGCCTAGGAACAAAATGGTTCCATCTTCTCAGGATATGACTCCGCACAAAATGATCCGTGGGTTCTCGAAACAAAATGGTTCCGTCTTCTCAGGATCCGACCCCGCACAAAATGGTCCATGGGCCCTCAAAACAAAATGGTTCCGTCTTCTCAGGATCCGGCCCTGCACAAAATGGTCCGTGGGCCCTTGGAATAAAATGATTCTGTCTTCTCAGGATCCGACCCCGCACAAAATGGTCCGTGGGCCCTTGGAACAAAATGGTTCTGTAATAAATATCCTTGGCTCGGAGACAAAATGGTCTCGTTGGCCTAAGGTTTTCGCATATAAGAGATTGGGCTAACTTCAATTATCAGAGTCAGACACTGATAGAGTACTTGAGAGGGGCTCGGTGTGTATTCATCGTGGAGCAGGTAGGCTCGACGCTTGTTTTCTGCGGAGCATGCAGGCTCAACGTATATCCTCGACGAAACAGGAAGGCTCGACGCTGGTCGCAGGATCGGGGGATCGATCGCCAAAAGGGTTGGGTCATGGACAGTAAGTCTCTAGTCTGTCTGCGTTCCACGGCTTTATTGTTAAAGTGCCGCTTGGGGTTTTTGATTTGTGAGCCCCTGGTATAGGTACTCGAACGATTTTTATGGAGTATCACTCGGGGTTGGTCTTAGTACCTGAACGACTTTATATGGCCCTTCTCCCTCAGTTCCTAATATCCCTTCATCCGAGACTGTGATATTAGGAGTCACCTTATGGAGGACAAGAACCCTTCTCTGGTGGGTTCGATGTTTGACTACTGGCCAATAGTATTGGGCTACCCTCGGTTGGCATGCGGATACCCGAGTTGCGACCTCATCTCTCCTTCCATCTAACAGATCCAACCCAATCTTCAGCTAGCCTCATCCCCCTTCAGTGTAATTTCGCAACAAAAAAGTTGGGGTGTCAATTTGTCCCCCTGATCATTTTGTTGGCAACTCAAGCTATGTTTTGTCAGTACAGAAATCTTTTCTGCAATTAAGTTGGAGAGTGGCTCTGTCTCACAGGGACTGTGGGCCAATAACCTCCTCACCGAATAGCATTGTATGTTAGGGAACGAGCCCCTACATGACTCCCGCAGGTTTCATCGTGGATTTTCCCAATTACCTTTCCTGCCTTATCTGTTTTCAAACTTTCTGACTCTTGGTCCCGCGCTCAGGTTCTCCACGTTAGTATAATATAGTGTCAAAGATAGCATACCTGGCCTCTTGGTTCTCTATCTTTCTGACTTCGTCACGATCACTCAGGAACCTCCCGTGTCGAGCACGCACTTCTAGCTCCCACGCTCAGGTTAGGTCGTGTATCTCGTGCAGGACAGCAGCAAAGTCTCCTTCAAACTTCTTCTCCACTCGATCTCTTCAGAGTTGCCCTACCCCTCTGTGGTCCGGGGGTCGGGGCTGCTATTCTTATCCTGGTTCTTGGGGCCCTTCACCTTCACGAGCTATAAACTCAATCAGGTAATTGTTCCTGACCAATACTTCAATCTGATCCTTCAGCTCGTGGCACTGTTTCGTCGGGTGCCCCACGTCTTGGTGGAACTCGCAAAATCCGTCTCCCGCCTCTCCGAGGAGCCTGCGTTCGATCGGACGGGGGTCCACCAACACAGTCCCCCGCCTTCTTATCTCTTCCAGGATTTGAGAGAGGGGAGCGTTCAAGGGAGTAAACTTCTTCTTCGCTCCCTCCTGTTCTGCTCGCCTCGGTCTGTCTACCTGAGCAACCCGCTGCAGGTTGTCTCCCCAAGTAGATCCTCTCTCCCTAGGATGTTGTTCTTTTCTCCTCCATTTGCCCTGGTGATACTGGGGAACTCGGTATCTCTCCCGATTAGCTTTAAAAAACCTCCTTCTATCGTTTCTCCACCTCTTGCTGTCGGGTTTCTTGAAGTGGCTGTTGTCTCTCGGGAGAGCCCCTATGGGCTTTGCTCTTTCATCTTGAGCATTACCAGATTCTGGACATCAATCTCATCAAGTATCTTCCTCCTGGCTGCCTCGTAAGTGCTTACTAAGGACTTACAAACAGCATACCAGGCCTTATCTATTCTTAGCCCCTGTCTCAGTTCCTCTAGGGCCAATGGGTGATGGTAAGCCGCCAGTTCAAGCACTTCTCCATGTTATCTCTCGGCGAAACTCCTGAGGCTCTCACCATTCCCTTGTTTAAGTAATAACAACGAGCTTGGGGTTTTGGTGTCGCAGGTTGCACCCCTGAACTCGACAGTAAATATCTCGTACAGCTGTTCAAAGCTCTGAATACTCTCGGGGGTTAGGCCTAAGAACCATTTTCTGGCTTGTCCTTTCAGGGTTAGGGGAAATAGACGGCACATCTGTTCTTCACTCAGTCCCTGGACGAACATCATTTCACGGAAGAGATCCATATGCAGCGATGGATCCGTCTTCCCAGAAAATGGAGTAATCTGGGGCATTTTGAGTTTCTTGGGCAAGGTCTGACCCAACAGCTTTGGTGCAAGAGGTGACCTCGCATAGGGACTGGTTCACTCAATCCAACCTGGGGATCCGTTTTCTCTCTACCCATCTCTTTCATCACCTTTTTAATTAGGGACTCCATATCCCTGTCCTTGGTGAAGATCTCCCACTCTTCCTCTTGGGGCATGTTCTCCGGTCTCAACGCTTCACGTTCCCACCTCCGCCTCCGCTCCAAGGGTGTGCTCGTGTCGTTCGAAGGTGGGTTAGTATCGTCAGGTATTTCTTAGACTGTATCCGAACTCTGGGATACTCTCGTAGACCCGGGATGACGCTTCTCCTGAATAACAGGGGGCATGCATGCGTCTTTTACCCCCACTCCCTTCAAACGGGGTCCTCTATAACCTTGCTCTTCCCTTTCTTTGTAGCCGTATACCTCCGGGCGTTAGGTTGACTCCTGACTCCTCCTCCATCCCTCATCACAGTCTCTGGTTGAGGGAAGCTACTTTTCACCGCCTCGTTCGGCCTTTCTGTCTTCCACGTATCGGTCTGTATCATCCTCCTCATCTCTGATATCTCTCTAGCCAATGTCTGCATTTGCCTATCCTCCTCTACATGTCGCAGCTCACTGTCTTGAACCATCAGTAGCAACCAGGTTATTTCATCTGTTCCCCTTGCATGGCCTGATTCATGTGCATGCAACTCAACGACGTTCGATTGGGGGCTTTCGGGCTCTGGGATTCCATGCAAGGCACTTTCAGCCCCTTCTGCAACGGCAGCTACTCCTACAGAAACTTTCTCCATGCTCCTTCGTTCAGTCGCGTGTCTTCTAGTTGTATAACTCCTGACGTTCTTCATTTTCGTCAAAAATGATGCTTTGATGGCTTTTTGTTTGTTTCCTATAGACGGCGCCAACTGTTGATACAAGAAAATGTCACGGTGATTTTCCTACACCAGCAGATTTTTTCTTCTTCCTGTCCTTCAACTTGAGGCTGCAATCACGGCGGAGGTGCGGTGGTTGGTCGGTTTTGGGTATGTTTGTGACTGGACTTTGGAAGAGACCCAAGCTGCCTACGTACCCCCCTTCCTTCCTTTCCTCTCTTTCGGTCCCTTCATTTCTCTCTCTTCCCTCCTTTCTGATTCTCCTTTGGTGTGTGGGTGTGTGGTGGTGGTGGTGGTGGTGGGGGGGGGATCATGTCACACGTAGTTTTTTTGGTGGGAAGGGGATGGTGATAATATAGAGAAAATGGTGAGCTGACAAGCTAGAATGGCCAGATGGCAGTCCCAAGGACACGTGCCATTGCATGGCTGACGTGCCCAAGGTGACCTATTGTAATATTAGAGGGCGTGGGAAATCGTGACACTGTTCTTTGCCACATCATCTCCGAGCCCCCGACCCTAAAGGTACATGTTACCGAAGGCTCTGACCTGAATGCAAGTTGACAGTGGATGTCTTCGAAGAAGAGCTCCTGACTGGTGGTCTCGATTAGAGTGCCTAAGGCGATTAGGCTACCTCATTGTTGGTCTCGACTTCTCGGAATGACACTGTATAGGGAAGCTTGCTGGATGTGTGCATATGGTGGGCTTGGACAAGGGCGTGGAGATGGGCCTGGGTCGTTGGGCTCGGCCTCGATAAAATCCCCCAACATAATTAATTACTAAGTATGAATTAATACCAACTTTATCTAAACAAATTGAATACCAAATTAAAATCAAATCGTTAAAAGTAACACAACTATAATTGCACTCAATCAAACAGGTTAATTAATGTCAAAATTTATCAAATTAATGGATTTCCATAAAATTGACTCCATCGTTGCTTCCATTATGAATTACGGCAAAAACAATTAAAACCTGTTCAATTTTAATCTATAAGATGCAACACTCATTGAGTGATTACCTATTTTAAATGTTAATCACTCATTGGACTGCTACTATTAAGGAATAGAGCTAACCCTATCACCCTCAGTCTTAGACAGATATGCATAATTAATAACTGAATACTTATAATTTACTATATATAGATTATATATGCATGTAAAACTTAAATTTATTGAATAACGTTATCATGCAATGCACATACTATAGGCCTCAGTATTGATGAGGGGACCCAATGCCCAAAATATGCATATATAGAAATTAAGAATGGGTATATACAAGTTCACATATAGACCATGATTTAGGAATACATAATAGGGCTACCAAGCCCAATACAAAACAGATATACATGAATGGATCCAACTCTAGTGACTATACATATATATCAGCTACAACTTGGTCGTCTTCCAAAAACCTATTAAAAAAACTGAATAACTTGTAAGATTGTGAGGGGGTAAGTCTCGGGAGAGACTTAGTGAATGAATGAAAAAATAATTAACCATGTACATAAAAATAAAAAATTAGAAATCTCATTTAATTATAAGATTTTTGTAAAATCAGAAATTTATTTTCAGAAGTTCAAATATAATCAAAAGATATATACAAATACTAGTTATTAGAAATCCATGTACAAAAATATGCATAAATCGTAAATATGTCAAAGCAGAAATCAGAAAAAATATCAAATAATAAAAAATCATATATGTATCAGAACTTATGCTTCATAGATTTGTATATGTCATACATAGAACAGAATAGGATATTATCCAGACCGGGTCAACAGATGATCACCTATAGCAGAACAGAAGTCTATATCCAAAGCTACGTAATTAATCGAATAGAAGGACTAATCTAATCCATGGACCAATGCTAGCATCAAAAATAGAGTATACATGTGAAAAAGTACATTTATGCAAGTTATAGTTTTCTAAATCATCATTAAAAAAAATAAAGTTTCATTTGCAGGTAAAACATTTAAAAATTGTCAAAAACATATAAATTTGAAATAAACATAATCAAAACATTAAAATCATATATCATAAAAAGAAATACGAAAAAACATCGACAAACCCACTCACTCTTAACATATATTACAAATAACTTTAATTTTCATAAAACAATTATTTTACATAAAATAATTATTTAATTTTTTAAAATGTAAAAAACGTATAAGTCTTATAAATATTGTAAACAGATGAAAGTAGTTTTTAGAAAAAAAAAAAAGGGTTCACTCATAGTCATAGAAAAGATCTACACTCCTTAAAGTTTGATACATCATTTGGGGTCTTTATTTTGCGACTCAGTACCTAATGTCATAATTGATATTTATCTCAATCCTAAACCTCAATTCATACTAACATAAAGTATAAACATGATTTTAACCATAATTAACTGATTATACAATTTGTTACTACTCATTAAACTTAACTTTTACCTCGGCTAATTATTAGTTTTTCATTGATAAAATTTTAAAAGCAATCTCCTATTATCAATCGTAATCAATCGAACTCAATTCGAATGTTTAACTTGCAGCCTTTAATACTACACATTAATCCAATAGAAATTTCACTGTAATTAGTCTCTAAATAACTTAGTCTAGCATGGGAACTTTGTTCTCAAGTTTAATCAACCTTAAATCGGATTTTAAACTTATGGTTTCCACATCAACCCTTAAGCAAAGTTTTTATTTCTCAATAATTAATTATCAAACAACTAAATCGAACTTATAAACATTCATTTCTAACTTAATTGCCAACAATCACTAAAGATTCCCAAATTTACGTATCAAAACGTTGGGTATAAAGTAATCTCATAATTGTTTAATAAGTCAAATGCAAAAATAATGCTATAAAGATGTTAATAATCTTACCAGAGGATTGATTTTAGAACTTGGAAGCTTTAATTATCGCTAATAGATAAAATCCAACGACATGAACAACAACCCTTTTATGCTCTCTCTTGTTTTTGTGGCAGTTTACGACGAAAAAAAATGTGCAATGAATAGAAGATGATGTATGCAATCGATTAGTAACCAAATTAGGAAATTTGATGGGTAGAAAGTGAAGAAAATTGAAAGAGAAGAGGAGGGAAGCTTACTATTATTTAGAACCCTTGAGCACATAACGAACCTGATGAAGAATGAAGTAATTTGATTTGTTTCTGCCTCTTTAAATTTGTTTAAACAAAATTTGGATGATAAAAGACATGTTTAACCTTGAAAACATAAAAAGAATGGAGGAGAAATCATTTAAAATGAGTCAAATAGTCTTCTCTTGAGTTAGATATTTGTTTTTAAGTCGATAACATATTTTTCAACTAAAAGTATCAATATTTTTTCGTATTTTTCTTAAAGTATCGATACATTTGGTTTAAGTATCAATATATTTGATAAATATATCGATACTATATTGATACTTTTTCTTAAAATGTTAAAAACGTTAAATTTTTGCCCCAAGTATTTGTTAGAGATATGCCCTAGAACCAATCGTGTCATATGGTTCAGTGTTATTATTTCTTTGTATATACACTTTGCACTTACTTGTAAAATTATTTACATTTAATAAAATGGCATTTCTGTATCTTGCATTGCGTTCAGTTGCTTGTTATTATCTTTATTTTCTAATGCGAGATATGTTCCTATATATATATTGTGGGTCGAGATTCTATCCATAAAGAGTTATGGATATGAGAGCGGAA
>JAVXUL010106957.1:0-18840 GCA_035590515.1 Trichilia minutiflora
AGGACTTCAAGCTTCAATGGACATGGATTTGAGTAAGCATTTGATCATTTATAGCTTTGGATATTCAATTGTTGAAATTTTCCATTAATGCATGCTTAGGGAACCTAGAAAAAATCCTAGGGTTTAGGGCCTCAACCCCACATGGCCGCATGCCCAAGCCCCTTCAATGTTTTTGTAGCTCGAGAAACGATTGAGTATCAGTCATCAGGGTTCTAACACGTGGTCCATTCATAGTCGAGTATTCAAATTTTTTTAAAGTATGATGCATCGCAAGCTAAAGGATAGCTGTGTGACACGACTCCAACAATCAGTATTTAATAAGAAAGAGTTAAGAGTCTCGAGAAAAGATACATCACCAGGCAGCTAATAGCTCCATCAAGTAGGGTTTTCAGTAACAAAGTAACTTCTGAAACCTCTAATCATCTCAGCGGTTGTCTCTTTCACAGTTAAAAGTTTGCCTCAGGTTCAGTGAAGTTCTCCTACCCCCCCCCCTCTTTTAGAAGCCAGATTGATTCAACCATGAGTTTCTGACATGCGCTTTGTAAGTCTTGCACTAGAAATTAGGGAACTGGATGTTGGGAAAGAATATGCGAGTGATATTTGGGATCTCATTAAGAAGAAATGTGGTACCCTCTGTCCCATATACTTCAATCTCTCAGGAGAATCCGACCTCTGGTCCCAAAAAATCAATCTCTCAAGAGAATATGGCCTCTGATCCCAAGGAGTCAACCTCTCAAGTGAATCCAGTCTCTGGTACCAGGGAGTCAACCTCTCAAGTAAACACGCAACCCCCAAGGGGCATCACTCTCAAGACTCAGGAACATGCCACAATTCCCAGGTATCCAGTGGTTGAACCCCTCATGTAGTTAGCAGTCGAAGTTCTCAGAAAGTCTGTGTTCGACCTAGGAATAAACTCCATCCGTCCCTCAAAAAGTACAGGATCAGCCTTATAACTATAGCAATCCCTCAAGGGGAACACTTACTCCTCACCAACATGCATGCAGCTTCGATCAGAGACCCCCCAGTCACTCACCCACATTATTAAAATTATGAATGATTACTGACACAGCAGGCCCAATTATAGGAGTAGATACCCTGTCCTAAAAACTGCCTGTCCCATCCTCAGTTCATTTTCAGACAATATGATAGTAGAAGACCTAAGATTTATAGAAATGTTAACTAAAATATTAATGAAATGCGGCTACACATTGCCCAAAGACACTAAAGTCCCATCATACCCTATTCTGTTTGGGCTATGATGACCCATAATTTAAAGGTGAATCTGATTCTCCAATCACTCTCATCCAGTTATAAAAATTTCATAACAAATTATAATATGAATAAAATTGAGCGCACTCTTCCAGAGATACTCAATAAAATTTAGGAGTTCTTTAAACAGAACTCTAAGGGTAAGGGACATAGTGATGTCCACATAGCCACTACTAGTAAGATTGGTGAACAGCTAGCTCGTATATCTCAGGGCCCTAAAAAGACCAAGAAAAAGAAAACTAAGAAAGCTCCCATTCCACCCAAAAAATGCAAAACAAAACCAGCCAAAGAAAAGTGTTTCCACTGCGGGTCAGATGGACATTGGAAAAGAAATTGTCCTCGGTACCTTAATAGCCTTAAGAAGGCTAAAACAGGTATGTTTAGTAGTTTTATGATTGAATATGAATTAAATGTTAATTTTGATATTCATTCTTGGGTGATTAACACAACTGCTACTTCTCATGTTTGTGTCTCATTAAAGGTATTGTAGAATAGTTCTATATTGGCTGACGATGAAATTGTCTTGAGGATGGCCAATAGAGCAACTGTTTCTACTGCAGTTAGAGGATTGTGTTGGCTGGACTTGCCATCTGGGCACATATTGAGATTAGAAATATTTTATATTTTGCTAGTGCTGTACGAAATATTATTTCTATATTTGTACTATATAATATTAGATATTCTGTATAGTTTAATAGAAATGAATGTTTATTGCATTTTAAAAATATATGTGTTAGCAAAGCAATTAATACAAATGGTTTAGATGTCCTTCAATTGAATAATAGTTATTCAGTTTCATTTATTTCTAATAAAAGAACTCGTACTAAAACCAATTCTAAATATTTATGGCATTATAGATTAGGCCATATTAAAGATAGAAAACTCACACAGCTTAGGACTAGTGAGATATTAATCTCATTGAGTTTTGAGCCTATTCCTTCATGTGAGTCATGTCTTCAAGAAAAAATAATCAAATCGTCCTTTAAGAGTAAAGAGGAGAGGTCAAATGAATTGTTGGACCTTCTACATTCTGATGTATGTAGACCATTCAATATATTGGTTAGAGGAGGTTTTGCTTACTTCATTATCTTTATCGATGATATGTCATAATATGGGTATGTGTATTTGATGAAATACAAATCTTAATCCTTTGAAAAATTCAAAGAATTCAATAATGAAGTAGAAAGCCCAAAAAGAAAAAGTATAAAAGTTCTGTGATCTAATCGTGGAGGCAAGTACTTGAGCACTAAGTTTTAGGAGTTCTTGAAAGAAAATGGGATTATCTCGCAATTAACTCCTCTGTCTACACCTCAGTTGAATGATGTGTCAGAGAGAAGGAATCATACCCTATTATAATTATAGGAATATGCTATTCAGACTACTGTGCACATCCTCAATAAAGTTTCTTCAAAGTCAATCCAGAAAATCCCATATAAAATATGAAATGGTAAGAAACCCAGCCTTAATTATATGAAGGTGTGGGGTTATCTGACTTAGGTCAGGTTAGTTCAGTATGACAAACTTGATAATCGATTAGAGTTAAGTCGGTTCATTGGATATCCTAAAGATAGTTTAGGATATTGTTTCTACTTTCCTTCTGATCAAAGGATTTTGATCAGTAGGAATACATGATTCTTAGTGAAAGGGTTTCTTGAAGAAGTAGGTATAGGTAGAGATATTAAGTTAAAAAAAGAGTCCTTTGACCCTCGAACCAATAATACTGATACTAGAAAGTCCAATCAACAACCTCCTATTCCAGTTGATCTAATTCCTATTAAGAAATCTTCGAGAGGTCCTAGACTCCCAAAGAGATATAAATTTGTCAATAAGCAAGATTTTGAATCTTACTTAATGAAAGTATCAGATCATGGTGATAATCTAATAACTTATGAAGAGGCAATTTTGGATAAGGATTCAGAAAGATGACTAGAGATAATGAATTCTGAAATAGAATATATGTATGTTAACCAAGTATGGTCACTTGTTAATCTATTAGAAGGAATAGTTCTTATTGATTATAAGTGGATCTTCGAAAGAAATATTGGTAAGGTTGGACAAGTGGAGACCTATAAAGCGTGGCTAGTTGTAAAAGGTTACACTCAAAAACCAGGTTTGGATTATAAGAAAACCTTCTCGCCTGTTGCTATGATAAAATCCATCCGTATTATACTAGCCATAGCAGCATACTATAATTATAAAATTTGGTAGATGGATGTCAAAACGGTCTTCCTTAATGGTTACATTGAGGAGAACTTATTTATGAAATAGCTTATAGGTTTGGTGTCATCTGTTGAACCTCATAAAGTATGCAAATTACATCAATCCATTTATTAATTGAAGTAGCCTCTCGAAGTTGGAATATCCGATTTGATGAGACAATTAAAGTGTTTGGCTTCATCAAAAATCTAGATGAACCTTATGTATACAAGTGAATCAAAGATCATATGATCGTATTTTTAATATTATATGTAGACGATATATTATTGATTAGAAATGATATTTGTATGATAGGAGAGGTAAAACTCTGGTTGTCCAAGATATTCTCCATGAAAGATATTAAAGATGCTTCATGTATTCTTGGGATTCAGATCTATAGAGATAGATCTAGGAGGATAATAGGATTATCCCATAAATTGTACATTGAAAAAATATTGAAAAGGTTCAACATGAGGAACTCTAAGAAAGGTTTTCATCTTTCAAAAGATAATGGTCCAAAAACCAATGAAGAATGACAACAGATGCGTGGTGTCCCATATTCATTAGTTATTATTAACTCGATGTATGCTATGCTATGTACACGTTTTGATATTACATATGCAGTAAGTATTACTAGTAAATATAAGGTAGATCCTGGGGAGAAACACTGGTCTTCAGTTGAAACAATACTTAAGTACTTAAGAAGGACTGTAGATTTAATTCTACGTTATGAATCTCAAGAGTTGGGTATCCAAGGATACACAAATTCTGATTTTTAATTAGATATAGATGATAGAAAATCTACATCTGGTTTTTTCTTTTTGTCTAATGGAGGGGCAATGAGTTAGAAGAGTTCTAAATAGATGACAACCGTCAACTCCACTACTGAGGCTGAGTATGTTACTACTTCAGAAGTAGCTAAAGAGGCAGTTTGGATACGAAAGATCGTATCTAAACTAGATGTTGTTCCTAGCATGGCTTATCCGATAAGCCTATTATATGATAATACAGGTGCGATTACACAAGCTAAGGAACTTAAAGCACACCAAAAATCTAAACATATTCAACGTAAATACCATATTTTGAGGGAATTCGTTGGTGTTGGAGAGATTTTGATACAGAAGACATCTTCAGCAGATAATATAACTGACCCTCTCACTAAAGTGATGACACTGAAGCAGCTAGACCAGCATCTTGAGAAGATGGGTATTAGATTCTATAGCGAATTGGCTTTAGTGCAAATGGGAGTTTGTTGATATTGATGTTGTATGTTGTATGTTCTAAAATCATTTGTGTTATCAATTTTGGGTATTTTATATTGAATTATTTTAATGATGTATTGTACATTATTATTATTAATAAAGAAATTGTTTCTTAATTTTTATGTGTATACTGTTTCTTTTTCTTTTTCATACATCAAAAAGTACATATAGAAATACCTTGATAAAAATTATTTAAATTATTCTCTGCATATGCAATATTAATTGGGCACTGATATTGCACAGCAGACACATTTAATGTCTCCAGTGAATCTCAGGAGATGATATTAGTACGAGTAATATAATGGTTATATTATTAAGATATTAATGTGGATTAATAGTTAGAAAATTGATTTTCAAACGTGATCACAGATATAACGAATCACACAGATATATGATGTTAATGATTTGTTATATGATTATTCGTGTGTGATAATTGTTTCTTAAACTTGAAATGTTAATGTCATGATTTAATATAGATGCATATGGTTCATATGGTGCATAAATATAAGACTAGTCACGTCTCATATAATAAATCATTTTGGTCATGTGTTATTTATATTGGTGATCGATATCGGATATAGGATCCGTTGACTCTAATAGAGAATTGAGTTTTCGTTAACTTGATTTGATTTAGAGTTCTCATTTGGATTTTGGTAGATGCCTAAAATCTAAGTTTCTGGCCAGAGCGACTATATATTACATAAAAGAGTTTCGTGGTAATAAGCTCAGTGCATTGGAACCAAAACCCGAGTAGAAATTGAGTTTTAGGGTTTTGACACCCATGAACCCTGACTCGATTGGGATTAGACAAATGAAAGGAATATATCCACATGAAATATTTATTTAGCATTAAAAAGTTTGATAAAGACTTTTTCATTATGGTTTACAGACTATGGCACATTGCTAGAGATTAACCATAGTCGTTAAGAGTCGAATAATTCAACATAGACTCAATGAGATCAATTCTTACTCATGGCTAATATTATAGTGAATCAAAAGGTCAAAACTAATAACTGGTACTTCTTCTTGCTATTAGAGAGAGTAAATATTATCTACAAGAGAGCTAGCACTCTCGGTGATAGTATTGGGTCAAAAAGTGTAAATCGTTTATATGTTATATAGTACACAACAAGTGAGAGTGCTCTATTTTGACCTTAATATGACTTAAAGTAAGTTATAATATATTATTTATATTGATAAATAATAGAGTAATTAAAATAAATTTGATCAAAATTAGTTTAATCGAATTTGAGGTCAAATCATAATTTTACAAAGTTTAGGGGTCTATGTGCAAATATACCTTATTTGCTTGAAAGCTTGTTGGACAAGCTTTGGGAACTGATGAAAATTTTTAAATTTGTCCTTGGCATTTAAGTAAATGAGCAAATATTATAAATAGGCCTATTTTTCCATTTTTTGATGAATTTTTAAAAAATAACAAAAGCTCTCTCTCTCTACTTCTCTCTCTGGTTCGGCCATACAAGAAGCAACTCCTAGAGTTTGATTTCTCTTGAGATCTCATCCATTTGAGGTTACCTTCATCTTTTAAACACTAAAGATTAGTGTTTGGTTACTTGATTTTATGGTTTTTGGACTAAAATATAAGTTTTTCAAAACTTGAAACCCATATCTATGAACTTGGTTTTGCTATGCTTTCATCCATCAGTGATAGAATTTTTGATGCTTAGATGATAATTTTTATTGCTTGGGCAACAAAATTACAGGAAACAATAAAGAGCATACCATGTACTTAGACAGATATTGCATCGTCTAGACATCAATATTTGTCGCCCAAACGGGAGATTTATGTTATATCTATCATTTTTCTTAAAAAAAACAGTGTAACAATGTGCTATGGCAAATATTTTGTTACCTAAGCAGTAATATTTGTCGTCCAGGCATGAGGGTTATTATTGCAAATTTAAAAAAATATATATAAAATAAAAAATAATGATATAAAATAAAAAATTTAAAATAATAAAAAATGGATTATTGATAAATATATTAATAGATTTTTTAATTTATTTTATTTAAATTAATATTAAAATTAAAATCCGTACATTGCCAAGTTGATGCCTAGTTATATAAAACTACTAGACTATCATCAAAACCATTATAATAAAAATTTATCAAAATTAATCGACCATTATAATAAAACCTCTGTAGTACTGGTGATCTATCAACATTTACATAAGGTGCAGGTTAGTGGAGTAGAGTCAGTAGTAAGGGATTCTTTGTATTCAAGAATTAGTTAAATGATAGTTGGCTCCAGGGTATCTTTGTAATTCTTTAAGACTTGAAAAGATTGCTGTTAAAACTGTTGTGTGTGTTGTAACTGAATATAGCTGCTGGAATTTTGGAAAATTGACAGAGCTAGAAATCAATAACACTCAAGAAGCTTTCTTTGTATCCTGTGGTTTTGCATTCTCTTTAGAATCTTTATTGTTTCTTCTTCTTTCTAAATGAATTAAGAGCAAGTTGAGTTGCTGGTTATTTGGTGATCTATTTTTCGATTCTTCTGCATATCACTCTTTGTTACTTGGTCTGGAGGTTGAAGAAGATAGCTCAACATCCTCCTATCACATATAATGACGAGTTGATACATTATAATAAGAGGCTCTTATTATATAAATAGAAATTTAAATAATTCTTTAATGCATTGACAATATACAAAAAACTTCAGTCATATTATATAAAAAATCAACTATATGCATTATGCAACAACAAGCCTTTAGAAAATAATTATCTAATCCATTACCATTGAAAATTTAAAATTATATGCATTGAATGTTGAGCTTCCCTTTGCTTGAATCCTTTCATTAATTATTATCAAATTTTTAAATTAAAACAATTGTTTAAAATAATCTAAAACATTTTCCTTACATCTTCTATTTGTGCATCTTCCTATTCTTCCCTTCACATTCTCTTAATCCTATTTTTATTTCCCAATTTGCTAACAAAAATCAATTTTACTCTTTGCCATAAAAAAAACTTGCTTAATTTAGAGCTAGTTCAAGGGTTTAAAGCCTCATCAATCATCATTTCATATTTTTCCTACAAAAATCTTGCACTGTAAGTGCACTTTCATTCTCATGAATTTATTAGCTAATTATTCACAATCATGGCTTTTTTTTTATTTTTTTCAATAAACTTGAAATTCCCTGCAAATATAATAATTTTGAATTGTTTTTATTATTTTATTCACCTAATTATATAGAAGATAAGTCCAAGAAGTTTCATATTGTTATTAAATTATGACCATTCAAAGTTACTAAATGAAAGATACACCTTTCTTCTTCTCCAGCATGGTGATTGTACAATTGTTTTTATCTTCTTGTGTGCTTTAAAAAAAATATATCAAAGATGTCATTGGCTAAAGATACTTTATCATTTTTTTTACATATTAGAGATATTTTAGTTGTTTTGCTTAATCGTTTTTTTTTTAATATTAAAGATATAGATTAGTTTAGATATATTAAAAATGGCATTGACTAAATGATTAAAGATGCTTTATTTCTTTTTTGTCACCTAAATAAAAATGCTTATGGTGCATTTAATTTAATATATTGGTTATGCTAATTAGTTTATATTAATTAAAGAATATAAAAGAAAATAATTATATCACAATTTCTCTCATGCACACATATTTACAAAATATATTCTTACTAAACTAATTTTCTTAACTTAATATATATTGACAAAACACTTATGATTATTCTATTAGAACTTTTTTTTTACTTTTCCTTAATTAAGATTGTAATTGTAAATTAATTTTTTGTGTAGGATCTATTATATCATGTCAACATTTGAAAGTGCAAAGGGTTTAGAAAGCTCAAAAAATGTTACTAATATTCTCCATCAATATCATTTGAAAATACACCTGTTAAGATACTCATTACACAGAACTATTGTGCCTATCCAAAAGTCACAAATCCAAAACCTAGTAGTAACAATCCTATAAAATCTAGTAGAAAAAGAAAGTTGACATCTTCTATTTGGGTTCATGTTGCAAAAGCGCAATGGCCAAGATTGGGCTATTTGTAACTGTTGTAAGTCAAGTCTCAGAGCTAATAGTAGAAATGGTACAAAGTCTTTGCATAATCACATTGATAAATGTGGTCTTTAAAAAAATGAAAGTATTACCCAATGTTTGGAAAGGCAAAAACAAATTTCTATAAACAAAGGAAGTGATGGGAAAGTTCAGTTTAGAAATTTCACATTTGAGCAAGAAATGTCAAGAAGAGCATTAACATGTGCTATAATTAAGCATGAATATCCTGTCTCCATTGTTGAATATGATGGATTTAGAGAATTTGTTTCTTCTCTCCAACCTCTTTTCAAGATAGTTTCTCAAAATACAATTAAGACAGACATCTTGAACATTTATGAGATTGAATTTGGAAAACTATACTAAATGTTAGAGAAGCTTCAGAGCTACATTACCATCACAATCGATATGTGGACATCAAATCAAAAGAGAGAATAAATGTCTATCACCGCACACTTCATTGATGATTCTTGGGTTCTACAAAATCATAGTTTAAGGTAATTTAACTAATTATTTTTCATCTCGTACTGCATATTAAATATTACATATATTATTTTAGTTATTCAAGATTACTTATATAAATGAATTTGAGTTCTTTTTTTTATGACCACATAGGTTCGTTTATGTACCAACTCCTCGTACCAAAGAAGAGTTTACAAGGCATTTGATGAAGGCTTGCACTAAGTGGAATATTGAGACAAAGATTTCTTCTATAACGGTAGATAATTGTGCTTCTAATGATGGTATAATTTCTATACTTGTGGATATTGTATGGTGATCTTATGTGTGATGGAAAAAAATCTTACATATAAGATGTTGTGCTCATATTTTAAATCTTGTGATGAAGGATGGGTTGTTAATTCTTGATAATACCCTCACAAGGATTAGGGATAGTGTAGTATTTTGGTAAGCCACTCCTCAAAGAGTAGGAAATTTTGAAGAAGTGGCAAAACAATTGAAGGTTATTTATGGCAAAAAGTTATTTTTAGATTGTAAAACATGCAGTAACTCAACTTTTTTGATGCTTCAAATAGCAAGTGGGTATAAAAATGTCTTTCCAGGTTGAAAGATAGGGAAAAGCATTACATAAATGTGCCTTCTGAGGATGATTGGGTAATGGTTGAAAAAGTAAAATTAGAAATCTTTTATACCACCACTGAATTTGAGAGAAATTATCCTATAACAAATTGCTTTTTTGTTTTCATGTATTAACTTCGAAATGCCTTGGTAGATTAGATGCTTTCTAATGATGATGTTATAAATGCAATGGCCAAAAAATTGTTTGACAAATTTAAGAAATATTGGAAGATGTTCTATACTGATTTAGCCATGTAGTAGTCTTGGATCCAAGGTGCAAAGTGAAGATGATTCACTACTATTACCCTATGATTTATGATGATAAGGCAACCAATGAAATTGAGGAAGTACAACAAACTTGTTGCAATTTACTTAATGAGTATCAATCTACAGCATGCAAGCATAAGTAATCTGAATCCACTTCTTCAGCTCCAATTCACAACTTTTTTTATATTCAAAATTCTCCAAAAAAGAATTCACAGATTTAGGGGCATATTTTAGTTTAAAAATCAATATTCACGTGAAATCTGAATTAGATTTCTATCTTGAGGAACATGTTTTGCCTTGGAGTCTAGATTTTGATATTCTTAATTTGTAAAAATCAAATGAAATAAGGAATCCAACTCTAAAATCAATTACCAGAGAATTTTTAGTAGTGCTTCTATCTACTATTGCATCTGAGTCTGCCTTTAGCACTAGCGAGAGAGTTGTCAGTATGTATAGAAGTAGGCTTCATGAAGATTGTGAGACCTTATATTTTTGAGTAAGGATATTTTTATAATTTTATAAACGTATGCCTGGGTTCTGTGAAAACCAATGGCATTTAACTAGTTATTTAGAATTTTGATAGAGTTAAAAAATGTAAAGAATGAGAATGAAAGTCGAGAATTTAATGGGAATTCGACTGTGGCATAAACTTGAAGAAGAAAGTATTTCGATCAAACGAATGCTTGAATTCGTTCGAATGAATGCATTCGATCGAACGAAGGAGAAATTCATTTGATCGAATCTGATGGCCAGAAGTTTCAAAGAGTTAGAGAATTTTCGATCGAACGAATAGGAGGTTTGATCAACCAAATTGGCATTCGACTGCACAAATGGTTCACTCGATCGAACGAATCTGGGCTAAGATTTTTCTAGGGAGTCATCAAGGGATTTGACTGAACGAAGGGCACCATTCTTTCGAATGAATCGCACTTCAGTCGAACGAACTGGTCGATTTGTTCGATCGAATCGCGTAAAAAGACCGATTTGCTCCCTTCTGCAAGCTTCTTTTCTTATATAATCGAGGACAAAATGATAATTTTATCTTTACTTTTATAAAAAAGGGCTGAGCCCCCTCTTTTCCCCCGTTTTTCTTTCTTCCTCTCTTCTTCTCCTATTCGTTCGTTCGTTCTCTGCCCTACACCCATATTTTTTGTTTCTTGTCCTTTCTTTGAATTCTCACCACCATTCACTCACATTCTCTGTATCTAACTCCTTGGAAACGACGATTTACTGATAAAAGCATAGAAAACGAGTTGGAGGAGTTAGGGTTTCGGAGCTCATTTTGGGGTTTTTTGTATTCCAGGCCAAATTGAAGAAAACCGATCACACCACGAGGTTCGTAACTCTATTTCTAACTCTTCTATATAACCCATTTCATATTTTATCAACTTTGATTCGTATGAGTTTTACTGTGCTTTGTATTAGATTTTTGAGTTTTTAATGCATACAATTTAATTTTCTGGTGTTCGTTGGAAGGTAGAGGCATTGGATAACTCATTAGAAAGCGAGAATTATAATTTTGAAGAATTTGGGTAAATATAAACAGTAATCAGAGTTACTGTTTTGACAAGCATATGGGACCCACTTGTGAGAACTATAGAATCGAGTCAAAACGAATAGGTTTAGCATGAATGTGGGTTCTCGATATTAAGGATTTGATAATCGATTATTTAACGAGGGTTTTATCCAAATTTACGTATAAGTCAACCTTAGAACTTGGGGTTATATGCATTCCTGACATTCGAGTCTCGTTTGTAAGTTAGAAATGTGTATTGATGGGGTTTTGGTATACATATGTTCAAGCATTGATAGTGAGAACCAGAAACGCGACCTGAACGAGGAAATATAGGGAGTGTGAACCCTTTCTAACCTGTGAGTAGATTCTTTATGTTTTTAATACTGTTAAATGATTTTTATTGTCTTTATAGATATATGCATGTTGATAAACATCAAGCCTTTATAAATAATGTTCATGTTTTAGACATGTTTGTATAATGAGGATATTTATGGATTTTGATATATATATATATATGTTTATTGATTTTATGACCGGAGGGCCAGATAGTTTTATTGACTTGTTTGTATATTGGTTTTACTCGTGTGATGGTTGATGGCCAAGTTGCAATTATTTTGAGATGATGATTTTATGATGATTTGGCCAGTGGGTTATGCTTTGTGATTTATATATGATGATTGGCCAGTTGATCAGGTTTAGTTTTTGTTATGTGGTGTTACGACTGATAGGTTAGGTTTTTTATGTTTTGTTTTATGCTTTATGATGATACGGCCTGAGGACCAGATTTTCTTATGTTGTTTTGGTATTGTGTTTTGATGATGAAACTTAGAGGGCTCAGATGTTGAGGATATTGGTCATGAAGGCCTGATTGATAACTGTAGCTACAATAAGGTAGCTTGGGAAAGAGTTCACTAGTATGTGACCCCAGGTGAGCATTGTATGTGGTAGCTTAAGATGGACCGAGTAGAGGCCGTCTAGGTGGATGCTAATGTGGTAGCCTGAGGATGGACCTTGAGAAGATTACCCAGGTGAGTGTATGCCAGATCATGGAGTATCTGGAATTGTATATTCATAGAGGACAGTTACGAGTATCACCACGTGACTACTCAATAGCTAACATTAGTGGTGGGCTTATTTTCTAACTAGATCATGCATTATTTTATTTTTTACATTTAAAAATAAATTTTTAAACAATAAATTTTATCTGCATATAAAACCCACTGATGGCTCAGGATTACGCCTGATCAGCGTAATTATCGAAGGATTGAATACGCCCAATGATTTGCTTAGTTTTTGATTCATTTTGGTTTTAGAATGGAAAAGATATTTTAAATATGCCCTTCCTTGCAGTGTTTTCTTTGAAGAGATATTGCTCGATAATAATTGTGTTTATTATTATTATTATTATTATAAGTTAGTTTATGTTTTTATCGTTTTATTCCCTCACTGAGTATATGTTAGTATGCTCACCCTTTTTTTTTCCACTCATAGGTATTGTGCAGCGGTAGCGTGGAAGGTGATGAATGCATCGAGAGCGGATATTGCAGGTATTGATTCTATACTCAACTCACTCACATCGCATTGAGTCCACTAGGATATGTCTTTTGATACGTATGACCTTCATGTTTTTCTTTGTATTTAGGAACATGAAATTTTATAGAAATCATGTTATGTAGATTTGTAATAAATTACAAATGTTATTTTGTGATTTGGGAAATTTGTAAAAGATATATATGATATTCGTGATATAATGAAGTATGATTTTGTTTTGATGAAATGTTTTAGAAGTGTTTGAGTTGTTTTTGACCAAAAAGTAGTTTGGGAGTATGGAAAGATTTTATTGAAAGTGTTTTATATTTATTTATGATTTCAACCTTACAGGTTCTTAATAAGTGGTCTGGACCTAAGGAATGCTTATTAGAAATTTATGGCAATTGTCACGTATAGGACTTACGGATTGAGACGTGACAAAGATACCTTGGATACATTAATGTTTATATACAATTGGTTGTTGGTAAACTCTAAAGGTAATCACAAAACCAATTGAATGTAATAGTTTTTATTTTAAATATAACTTTTAACAAATTATTATACCATTGACATTCTTATTTATTCTTTTTTTATAGTTTTTTGTCCAAGTGCGAATTTAACTACATGCCATCGTGGATTGAAAAGGATGATTTGCCTTGCATATAATTTTTTATTAGAATTTGAACATAAAAATTAAGCTCATATGAAGAATTCATTATGTTTTGAATTTAATATATGTATAATTTGTATGGATTATATATCATGTATGAATTTTATTTGAATTTTTATTAAGATTTTTTATTATTATATTTGTATTTCAAAAAAAAATAGTTAAAACAGATATTTATATGGATATTCAATAATATATGGGTATTATTAATCGGATATGAGACAAAAATAGGTAATATATATATATATATATATATATAAACGGATTTAGGATGGGTTAAAGAAACTTATTTATAAAATGATACAAAAATAGGTATGATATTTTTTGTGGGTACCCTACCCATTACCATCTCTAAGTTAATCAACAATGGTTAATAGTAGTGATAATTAACCGATGATTTTTTTATGAAATTTTAAATTATTAATAAAAAATAATATTTAATAATAAAATTATTTTTTTACATATATTAATAATTTAATAAAATATTAAAATATTTAATACTGAAGTGTGAAGTGTTATGACAACACAATTACTTTCAATTGGAGAAAATTCTATTAAAAATTAGTGCTATCAAATGTATTTTATAGCTTTATTTTTAATGTTAAATGTAAGTTAATAATCCCCTTAAATATAGTATGAAAATTTAATGCAATATAGTTTAATACAGTATATTACATTTTAAACAGTAGAATACAATTTTGTTGAATACATTGTATACAATTTGCTTAATTGGAGTAACTCTGCATGGATAGTGAAGAAAATGTATACTATCAAGTTGGGCTGAAAGATGTGGGAAACTTCGGCCCAGAAAGATAATGACAGGTCGTTGATGAATCAAGAGAATTGTCGGCATATTGCTTTATTTGGTAAATAGCTTCCTGGCCCACTAAACGTTGATTTATTTGTTACCCTCAGCTAAGAGCAACTTATGGTACGGTAAAATTCTTGTAAAATAATATTTTTGCGATAAAAAATATTATTTTAAAATATTTATTTATTTATTTATTAATAAATATTTATTAATTTAAAAAATACTTTATGTTTTTTTCTAGAAACTAATGCCTATTCAGAGAACACAAGAGAAATAATTTTTATACCATCCGCTTGTATTGATTTATGTAGTAAGACATTCTAACAAATCGACAGACACCCGATCGATTAGTCTTTATAGTCTTTCAAAAATAATTTTTGAATTGTAGTCCTTATATTTTTTTTAAAGCAAAATTTAAAAAATATAATTAATAATATTAATTTTAAATAAAATTTATACATTTTTAATAATTTTCTTTAAAGAAGTGATAACTTAAAAATTATCACATCACAATATCAAATTGAGCTTAAATGAAAATTTTATTAAAAAAATAAAAATCACTTATGAGTAATGATAATAATGAATTGAGTTCAGATTGTATAATTTAAGTATATGTCTTAAATTTAATTTTAATTAATCACTCGTAATGTAAGTGATATGCTTGAATAATAGTATATTCAACTCATATTTTTTTGAAGATTAATTAGATGAGATTCATCGATCGGAGCAAAATCTAAATACTTCGTATTATAATAAAAAATAAAAATATTTAAAATGAGATTGATAGTTTGTAATAAGATCTAAGAGATTCTAACCAAAACTGAGACAAAACACTTGCATGGATTGAAAAGAATCTCAAATATCCTGATAACTATAATAATTCTTGATAATTTGTTACATAAAATCAATGGAAAAATATTAACAGTTTATTTATTGTACCTAAAAATGATTTATAGATATAATCAATGGAATTCATTTTTTCATTACAATTACTTATCTGTCATTTATAATAAAACATAAATATAAATTTTGTTTCTGAATTTTTGGAGTAATATTAAAAATATCTTCCATAAATCAGAAGTAATAATTTTAATTTTTTTCTAATAATTCATTTTTATTTTTTATTAATCTTATTTTACTAGGTTATTATTGATTATAAAAAGGTGATAATCATTTAATAAAAATGTCAAAATTTTATTTTTTTTTAGTTATTACCAACAAGAAAGCAGTGGGATCATGAATTTCTTTTAAACATTTATTTTTAATTATTAATTATTATTTAATTTTTATCATATAAATAAATATTTTAATAATAAAAAATAAATATATATATTAAATTTTATTATTGTATATAAGGTTATAATATAAGTTTTAAAAAAATAAAAAATAAAGAAAAGAGAGGAGGTATTGTTTATTATTTACATAAACTTTTATTAAATTATAAGAAAAAATTGATAATAGCAAAATAGTTTTGATTTATTGGTTGGGTTGGATTCTAAACCCTAAAAACAAAATGGACCGAATGTAATTGACTTCTAAATTTTAAACTAAAATCGAATTGATCAATAATTAAAACCAAATTAAATCAATAATTTTATTTCATTTCTATATATTTTAGTTGTGACATCCGCATTTGTACTTTAAGGGTATTTTTATAATGTTATCATATTTCTTGGTCATACATTTATATTCATTGTGCACATCGGTAGTTCGTCGCCTGATTTTAGTTATATTTGACAAATTTGTCGATTAAAAAGAATTTATGTGAGTGCACATTGGGACCCCGTTAGTGGTTTTCAATTTCGGAGAGGACTCAAGTGAAAAAATCCACTTTTGACAGGTTCGATCGACCGACTGAGTGATTCGTTCGACCGAAACTTTGAAGATTTTCTGAAAAATTCTGGCTTCAAATTCGTTCGAATGGGTAGGGGGATTCGTTCGATCGAATTGAGTTTCGTTCGACCAAATGGATGATTCATTCGATCAAAGTGTTGATTCGTTCGGTCGAATATCGTTTCGTTCGACCGGTAATTTGGAAGCTCTCTGACTTCTGTTGTCACTCCCCGACCCTAGTCGGATAGGTGACAATCGCCGCGAATCCTAAAAATACACCCTATTTCTTAGAATGCACCTCTAGAACCCACAAGGCATTCGTACCTATTTTCAAACTTATTAACCAAAAATAAAAGGAAATAATGAATAATGAAAGATTTTCAATCATATCAACATCAATCTCAGTATTTTTACAAAATACAGTGCTCTTAGCCAAGCCAAATACATAAAATATCTTTTATTACAAACTGTTTTCTACATAGTGGACCATAATATAAAAACTTGAGTTGAGTACCTGTAAACTTGCTGAATCATTCTTCAGTTACGTTATGTCACGCTCAACTACACTATCCTAAAATGAGAAAGTGAGGGGTGAGTATTGAAAAATACTCGGTAAGTAGACAAATAATCAAACAGAAATCAGAGGCCTATGGATTGATTACGGCAAATCCTCGTAATCATAAATCCAATTATAGTGACATGTGGCATCATATGCATGACTAAAAAGTCAAAATCACATCAAATGTGTATAACCCCTCAGTCTATAGGATCTCACCCACTCTATTTGAGCTGTGTGGCCAATCCGTAACCCTGGTTGGGGATGTGTGCATATGTATGATATCCATCGGTCTATAGGATCCCATCCACTCCCCTCAGAGCTGTATGGCTGATCCGCAACCCTGGTTGAGATACAATATAAGAAGGTTAGCATGCTTTAGCCAGGACATGTGGATTCCATCCATCCACTTTGGACTGTATGGTCCATCCACATTTCGGGGACTATTGAATTCCACCCACTTTCTAAGAGTTATATGGCCAATCCTCACCCATAGAGTCATTAACATGGCACACAAAATCATAAATCAAAAATCATCGACCCCTCAGGGCAAAACACATAACTAGTGGCACATAAGGCCAACATTCATCAGTGGCTCCCAAGGCCAAAATAATGCTATGGCTCACAAGACTAAACAATATAGTGGCACGCAAGGCCAAAATCATAATCTGTGGCTCATAAGACCAAAACAACTAGTATGGAACCCCGACCATAATGCACACTCCATGATGTCACATTCACATGCATACATAACATTAGCCTCCGGCCTCACATCTCAATATCCATACATACAATAGGCCTCTGGCCTCATATCACAATATTAATACATATAATAGGCCTCCGACCTCACATCATGGCAATGTAGGTTTCACATCGAACCTATCTCTATCGCAAACAAGGGACTAACCCAGCCACCACACAATATACATCTAATGCCTCCTCATTTTAGTCACATATACCTATCCACATGCTATCCTCTAGCATTATACTCATTCATAAATAATAATAAACGGGGCGAAGGGAAAGAATGTGTCCACTCACTGTCTTGGGGTGAAAAACCACCCTCTCGATATCCTCCTCACGGCGGAGATCCTCTTGCCTTAGCTACCGCTCTTGGACACATACAACACAAGTCAAAATGTGCATGTATGATGCAATGCATGCTCATGCTACTCTCGCACCTCTCTCTCTCTCTCTACCCTCTCTCTCTCTCTCTCTCTTACATGCAGCTCTCACACGAACTTCGCTCTAAACATACATTTCTCATCAATTTTAACACCATTAACTATCAAAGCCGTCTAATCTAATAATACCGATGATAATTTAGAAAATCCCTAATTTTTAGGGTTTCGTGAACAGTTACCCTAAAACTTATTCTTGAGATTTATGCACATCAAAGACTTGAAATGAGGAAATAAGTTGAGGGATGAACTTACCTAAGATGGTAGAAGTGTTCTGAGTACCTCTTTGCTTGATTCCCGTACTCGGCTACTGTTTACCGTCACCTCTTCTTCGTGATTTCTCGCAAACCATCTCGTGAATCTCTGATCATAGGGGATTCCTGGGTTCTGGTATTGATTCTGAGTTCATAGGAACTGAAATGGAAAAGTTTCATGGAGAAATGGCTGAGATCAGTTTTTGAGAGTTGAGAGAGAGTGGTTCTGACAAAAATGGAGAGAGAAAAAGCAAAAATTAAAAAATGGGGAAGACGATCCCCCTGTCCGACGTATATAGGCTGTAAAATCCCCAAAGGTGTCGATACGTTTCAAAAACGTGTCGATACCTTGGTATTTTTCTCATAACGT